>JAWQUT010000032.1:134221-144612 GCA_033807755.1 Ellobium chinense
TCTCTCTCTCTCTCTCTCTAGGCCTAGCGGCCGCTGTCCGGGCAAAATTGATAGGAAAATTCTACTAAAAAACTTTAACAGTAACCATGAGGGCGTAATATAGCCGTAATCGTGCTGACACGCCGTAAAACACAAACTCACTCACTCACTCTCTCTCTCTCTCTCACTTACTCACACACACACACACACACACACACACACACACACACACACACACACACACACACACACACACACACACACACACACACACACATACACACACACACACACACACACNNNCACACACACACACACACACACACACACACACACACACACACCTCTCACCCTCTCGTGTTTTCTTTGGAAAAATCTATAGTCCTGTTTATTATCCATCCCTACATGTGAGAAGTGCACGGCTTCTCAAACTGTTGGGTGATTAGTCAGAATAGTGCCATCGCTCTCCCCTCCCCTCAACCTCCATCCCCCGGCCCCTACATGGGATATAAGCTACACATTTAGAATCATTATATTCTAGCTAGAGATATTAGACTACTTCACTTGTTTTCCAGTAGGTTTGATATGCAGTCCATTGGATATAATGGCAACGTCAGTGCTAGTCAGTACTTTGCACCACCCTTCAGAATAGGGCTACTTTGTCCTACGGAAATGTTAAATAAAGTCTTTGTATCGCGGTATGCCATAGCTTGAAGACCCTTGGTAGCCTAAATGACACCAACAGTTTAATTCATATGCACTGTAGTGTACTTTTTTAAAATCAAATCAACGGGCATTAAACATAACCTTGACCCGAGATGCCTCCTGTTGCCAATAATAAATGTCGTCTGTTGCGCCGCCCTCCATAGACCGACACACCCACCAAGGTCTAGGCCACTGCGCCTCTATAGATCTCGGCTGATCCGAGTCGACACAGCTGCAGTATCTGCAAGGACACGCTCGTATTTCCTTCTTTACACTGGAACAGGATGTAAACAGAGCACTTGAGTTCACGAGTTCAAATAGTCATAGTACCAAAAACTAATGTCACCCAGAAACTAATGTCATCCAGTCTTTATTCTAAACTGAGGCGTCCCGACGACCTTTGGAAAGGGAAGGGAGCGGAAAGAGAGGACAACCAAACTCACACTTAAGAAACAGTTTTTTGCTGTTTTATATTACAAACATAAATCTGTGAACTCAAAACGATTCCGCTTCCCAATGGAAAAGGTGGAGCTCGATAACTTTTCTTTACAGTTTTTGGTTATCTTACCTAATTCAGTAGATTTAAACCTTTTGGATGTGGCTGATTACAAACCTACCGAACAGCAAGTGGCATACCGCACAGCAAAGCACTGCATTTGAACACAACAGCTTGCTCACTACATTTACCGCAGCTCGCTTCTTGAACAGAGGAGGTTCGGTTGATGAAGTTCAAGACACAGGACATAGAAGGACCTCTATAGATTATCAAAGGTTCCAGTGACTCAGCTGGGGCTAATGACATATCTGTCCCTGACTCTTCCTGGCGATTTTAAGATATCTTGCAAAATTTAATTGGGGATTTGTATACGGCGCAAACAAACATTATCAAGCCAACTAGCCCCAAATCTAGTCAGGCACAGATTTTGGGCTTTATTAGAGTTCCTCTTCCTAAATTCCTTAAACCGTGGACATACGATCAGACAAGTAGAGAGTGTAGTTTGAGAGAGTGAGTGATGATAGCGGTAATGTCATGATTTGTGTGCCAGTTTAACTCTCGAAAGTCTGGATGTCAGCTAGATGAGAAAGTGGTAGATGAGTGGCAATAGTGTGCATGAGGAACACGGTTTATGTCTTGACAGTGGATTGTACTAATGTAATATTGTATTGTAATGCATTATGTTGGCCTATGGCCTAATAAAACCTTTGAGTATCTTATGAGCATATAATTATGCTTTCCCTCTGCCTTCTGTAACCCCACCCTCTAGAGAAAGCAGACACACCTCGTCAAAGCCAAGGACATTGCCGCTTAAGATCCCAACTGATGCGAATCCACATAACTGCATTACACCGTTGTGACATCTGAGCACTTGTCTCCCAATTTGTAGTCATACAAGGTGTAAAAAGAGCACCTACCTAAATATGAAATTCGAATCTGATGGGTGCTGGTCTCGATACTGAAGGCGTGGGTTCAGGTCTCATCCCATCTTATTCTATCTTTCCTTTTGGAATACAGTACATGTATTCGTAAATCATTAACTAATTCCCTGGAATTCGAATTAGTGAGATCCTATTGTACAAATCATTGAACTGACAGTGTATTCCAAAACAAAGGACTTCGATATATCGCAGTTGGTTTAATAGCAATCTCTGTTTAATTGCTACGTCTTTCATCTAACAGAATAGTGGATTCTCATAATAAAATACTATTGGATAATCGGAAATCTTTTTAATCGCAACCTCTTCCCTTAACAGTTACAACTAAACGAAGTGAACTGGACTACATATTAAAATTTGTTGTTTTCGCATGACCTTCAGATTTCCCTCGTCTCTTTTTCACCGTTAACCCTAGAACATCTTTCCAGATGAGCCTAAACAATGCAGCATTTTCTATAAAAGTCAATAATAAAAAACAAAAAAGAAAAGCATTTCTTCTTTTCTTTGCTTGGGTACAATACCTCGATAAACGCCACTCTTTCCAAAATTCGGGATCTGAAACCTTTGGATTACCATAACGTTACTATTTTATATCAAAATATCAAACCTCTAGCTACAACAGTCTATTCAATTTCAATTTCAATTTCAATTTTATTCAGAACAAACCCAGGTTACATAGTTAGATATGGGCGGTCAGACATTGATAATGCATGGCGGTACAGAGACAGAACAATATTCTGCATTAATTTATTATACTCATAGAGAAAACAACAAAACTGCATATAAGTACTTATGGACAAAACAACGTAACTGCATGTGCATTAAATAAAGGAAATTAAAATGAGGAATAAAATGAAATGGTAATAAACAAAAGGTAATAATAACATTTTGGTGTGATTGGGGAGGAAATGTTGCGTAATAATATGATCAAAAGGAGATC
This sequence comes from Ellobium chinense, assembly GCA_033807755.1. Classification (NCBI taxonomy): domain Eukaryota; kingdom Metazoa; phylum Mollusca; class Gastropoda; order Ellobiida; family Ellobiidae; genus Ellobium; species Ellobium chinense. Next base: position 137,280 of record JAWQUT010000032.1, read on the forward strand.
AGAATGACTTTACAAAAAAAAACTGGCAAGATTTAAAAGATCCTGTTTGTTTTGATTGCAAAAGAGTTCATGGGGTTTTGGAGTGTTAGGGTGTCTGTAATATTTTTCTTTGAGAAATTTGCGTCTTTTATTTGTAATTTTTTTACAGTCTGTTGTTAAATTTGTTAAACCTGTTAACATTGGTACGATAGGACATTGCGAAATAATTCTTCGTTATAATCCACCAGTAGGAGCACATTTCCAGGTACTTCACATGATCTCACCAATCAAAATAACAATGTTGGAATTTTGCACCAAGTAGATGTCAATGGCTTCTACCGTAGCTCGTTAAGATCTAAGTCAACAACAGACTGAACACTGTTGTATACTACACCACATTCATCAGCTATACTACTGTTCAGGGGAAGTGCTACCCATTCCCAAAGGTTGTAATGCAGATTACTTGGTGTGCAACGGATTTCTGGCACTCCTCTCCCCCCTCCCCTTTCCCAAGCAGACGAAATATCCAGACTACGCCAATGGAAGTTTGAGCATGATTATTGTTATGATTTCAAGCCGTAATGTTGAATAACATAGACGAGGTCAAGGTTGGTGCAAAAGCTGGTAAACAACTTGCACATGACTGTATTCTGAGATTTCAGCATTACAGGCCGCAAAGGAGCGTCCATCGATGGCTGCAAGCAATGTGGCACAGGCACAGCAGTGGCGTCACTGGGAGGGTGCGGGCTTCCCAGGGTTGGGCAAGTTCACGGATAATGAACTCTCTGGACACATTTGCTTGTCTGCTACCTAGGCTATCTGATAATGTTATTGCATACGCTGGAATCTATGCCCTTCAGCGGCGAGACAAGGGTATCCTGCGTCCATGGGCGAAGTAACATTTGGAGCCCATCATCCCGCCCTGCGCCCCATCTCTGAACCCTCCTTCCCCTCCATTTTTTGGTCCAAGCTCCTTTTCAGTAACAGCAACACAATGTTACATTCAATCTTTCAAAAAAAATGTTTTTATCCTATCTTCTGACCTTTACTTATTTTTTCTAATCTTATCCTTATATTTTCTCTCTCTCTCTCTCTTTTTCTCTCGTTGCCTTTGAAATTACCCTCCGCCCCTCNCTTTGTCTCTTCTTCTTTCCTTCCATAGCCTCAATTTCTGGCCCTTTCTTCTGTCTACTTTTTCTTTCTCCTTATCTCAGTCTGTCTGTCTGTCTGTCTGTCTGTCTGTCTGTCTGTCTGTCTGTCTGTCTGTCTGTCCCTTACAATTTGTATCCCCACCCTCCAGGTCATCCCGCTACTGTTTTCTGCCTTAAGAAATGATTACGTCCAGCCGTAATAATATGTCGTGAGTTGTTACACCTGCATTAACATCGTGCTGGGCTGAGCAAAGTACATTTGTGTGTGTGTGTGCGTGTGTGTGTGTGTGTGTGTGTGTGTGTGTGTGTGTGTGTGTGTGTGATAGAAGGACAATTGCTTAGTAAAATGCGACTGGTTTGCTGGCGCACATTGATTTTCTTTAGCACCAACGTTTTGTCAAAGTCACACAACGCAAACAACCTATACACCAATGCCTTGACCTTCGAACACAACAAGGGGGGGATAACTGTTTTTTTGTAGTCAAAAAGCTAGAATGTGTGCAGATTTTGCCCGTAGATTGACGTCATGGGTTCACTCTGGGAAAGCTGTTTTCTCCAAGTGTAGGCAGTCTATTCTAGATGTAGAGCAAAATTTTCACGTAGGAAGAGCTAGTATCACAACATGGGGTTTGATGCTTGAGAACTATGGCCCAACGGAGGGGGATAATGTTGCTTTAAAAGCAAAACGACCCAGGAATTCTGAAATTTCTGCGGTTAAAGGGAGGCTGTGATTTACCAGTGACTTTTATCAAAATTGGAATTCAAGTTCAGTATTTGGTTACAGTCGACTTCTCTTTGTTGTAGTCTGCGAAATGACAGCTTCCTCTTCTCGCGCCAGTCCCCTAAAACCACTGTTGTTAAACTATTGTTTTTGTTGCATGTAATTCATCGGATACTGTACTCGCAATCTTAAATCAAAATCGTTTTTCTATGCTCCGGAAGAGTTGCAGTGAAGCGGAGCAGTGTTCTATGCCTAAAACATGTTGCGTTTAAGTGGGTGTTGTAATTTTGTGAATTAAGCGGAATGAGCTGTATTTTCTTTGACTGAAAGTAGGGTTGAGAGGGGTGGCGGGGGCGGGTGGNGTGGGAGTGGGAACTGGTATGGCAAGTTTATATTTATATTTTTGTATTAAACGGAGACTATCAAGCAATGTTGCCACTCCTAGTGATTTTTCCCTAGGGTAGAGTAAATTGCATGATTTTCTCTTTCTCTTTTCTGTAACAGTACAATCATAAGATTTTTACAATTAAAAAAAAAATATTTTCCTCTATACACTGAACACACATAGGTCAGAGGTCATCTCTTGTCCATCCTTTCAAATAACAATAGAAAGACTCGCGTTTCAATATAGACATATATAGGTTTCACCACCCTTCTAGTCATGGTACTCGGGAGTGATCTACCGTGAGGGAATCCACTATTCTTGTCTTGTAGATTTTAGTGCGTTACGTAGGTGCGCACTGCCCTTTTCTAATTCAGGACATTTAGCATGCGAAATTGCGCATCAGAGTGCAGAACAGTGCATTTTTTTTCTGTTCTGGATCATGATCTTAGGAAATCGACTGCACATCTAGATTTCATACATGTGTCAAAGACACATTAAAGGTAAATATATACAGAGAGTTTTTTTTAATATGTGTGTCTCAAGAAAAGTTAACTGGAACTAACACAGTGCTATCTCTCAAAGTGACATAACGAGAATCAGCCTCAGAAATATAAAATGCCTTTGCAAGTAAGCGCATTAATGTCTCTCAGATTCATATACTGTATATGAAATCTGACAGCCAAGCAACAACTGCAGTTTGAGATACATTTTTCCTAAGATCACTACCCACAATGTTCAGTATTTTGCTGCGCAATTTTGCAAGTAAAATGCACAGAATTAGAAAAGGACAGTGCGCACCAGTGTAATGAATTAAAATCTACAAGGGATGAGTAGTGGATCACCTTAGCGATTTTTTCCCCTAAATCTGCTTCAGTATCGTGCGTAGATAAATGTAGGGCAAAAAATCACTTTCGCTGTACAGAAAAAGCATATGATCATAGTGGCAACACTGCTACCAAGGTATGTTAAGATAGCATATGACTAAGAGTAATCTAAACCACCGAAGACCGTTACGGGGCTGGTGGGGGAAGAATGACTGTGTCAGATCACGTGGTATGTGCAAGAGACACCAGGGGCGGATTTCGAGTTTGCAAAGGCATTGGATCGGAGAAAGGGATGAGGTTCTACTCTCTCTCTCTCTCTTTCTCTCTATCTTTCTTTCTCTCTCTCTCTCTGTCCCTCTCTGTCTCTCTCTCTCTGTCTCTCTGTCTCTCTCTCTCTCTCTCTCTCACACACACACACACACACACACACACACACACACACACACACACACACACACACACACACACACACACACACACANTCTCTCTCTCTCTCTCTCTCTCACACACACACACACACACACACACACACACACACACACACACACACACACACACACACACACTGATTTTTTAAAAGTATTTATTTTTTTCTGGCTAGGCCATTTCAGCTGTCCCCTGATGTAAGTCACCCTAACCATATAATTTACTTCTACAGCGAAAGTGATTTTGTCTCCCTAGAGTTCTATACGCTCGATGTTGAAAGAAATTTAGAGAAAAAAAGCCCAAAGCGGATCACAGTGGGGCTAAGAAATATATTTCTAGAGATACGCAGCGAAAATGGCTAGGAAAAAGTGATGGTGGTGATGGGTTGTTTTTTTTTGTGGGGCGGGGGGTGTGGGGGTATGGGTGAGAGATGTGTTATTAGATGAAATCTCGCCAATTAGTGATTGCCCTTCGTTTCTCGTGTTCTGCTTGCAACCAGACTAACCCCGCCACAGCCTCCGCTTCCCCCCCCCCCNNAACCCAACTTGGAACTCTTCCCAAGTCTTTGGTTTCACTCTTTCCAGATATCACTGGCTAGCTCTGCTCTTAATGACATGACCAACTGTGCAAAAAAGAATATTATGAAAGAAAAGAAAAAAAAAGGGGGTTGGCCTTTGTATAATCAGCTTTAAACCGGTGCTTCTAGAAGCTCGTTCTAACAATGGTTCTTTATATCCACTTTGAGTTGGTAACACAATACAGTGGAATATGGATAGGCGTAAATAGTAAAGTGCTTGTGATAACCTTCATTGTCCGGACAATATTCCTAACGTACCAAAACAAAACAATCCCTAACCTCTCTTCTCCTTCCTTAAAAAAAGAAAAATGTTCTTTCCAAGAGGCTACACGAGCCGTATTCACCAAGAATACGTACCGACGAGCTCCGCAAATGCTCGAAGTTTAGTATGGGTCTGTGTAGAGCGCTAATTGCCTTAAATTCTTTATCTTACTACTGTTTGTGAAAAAGGGACCAGGAATTATTTGGAATGCCACCAAGTCACATGGTATTTGGCGTCACGATGTTTGGAACGCACGATCGATGGAGTAAAACAACAAAAAGAAAGGACAGGAAAAATTTCAAGGCCTGCCTTCCGAAGTCTGCCGAGGGAGGAGGTGTGTCGGGGGTGTGCAAGCCTTCCTTCCCGCTGATTGGTCGATATGGGGGCTCGGCGCCCTTCACCTTGGCCGACTTCTGGTCGGGACAGCCCTTATCATCAAAGGTTAAATCATTGCTTGTACTGTAAACCTGGGAGTGTGCAGTAGCTGCTGTTTTCTTCACAAGTGTGTGTTGAGTTTGTGCCCAGTTTGTGGCTTGTAATGGCACATCAGGAAGTTCTCAAGGGGAGATCAAGAGGGTGGGGAGGCAGGGGTAGGCGCTGTCTGACCTACTGCGCATGTTGCTTGGCTGTCGGCCTTGCTCTTTTGGCAGTGGTAAAGCTTTCTTTAATCTTTTACTTTATCAGTTTATGTCTCTTCATCAGACGTCTCAGCGGTGGCGTAGCTACAGTGGGTTCTTTGGAGCCATGACTTCACTAGTCTATATGTGTCTTTCATGAACTTCCAGGTTCTGAGTAGCAGCTTATCGAGGGTAGGCTTAATTAGCCTAACCCTTAATGTTCTTTCATCTGTGAAAATTAGGCTTTCTCTTATGACGGTACCAATTACATGACTAGTTAAAGACTTAATGATATGTCTCATTAGCACAGCGGTGCTGTCCCGAGAGACAGCCGAAATTTATATTGTAGGGTAATTGGAAGTTTCCTAATAGGGCCGTCCGCAAAAGAGAACGATAACTACTTCCCATTAACCGAACCAACCACCTTAAAAAGCTTAAAATGTTTCATTATGAACCCTTAATTATCCTTGCCTCCCTCCCCCCAACAACAACAACAACAACAACAACAACAACAAAACCGTCTCAAAAACCTTCGTTAACATTTGAGCATTTACACGTGTTCGCTATGAGCTAGCAGATTCATTTAGTAAGAAGGAAGACACCAAATTTAAGGGTAAACAGACCTGATAAAAGTACAAAATCGCACATCGTTCATAGGGCCTAGCAGGTATTTCATAATCTAGTCTGACAGTTACGTAAACATGGCGGGTCAGTTTCTTAACCCTCTAAGTCCCAAGAGCAGTAATGTTATTAGTGACACAGCCCGAGCCGATTCTTTTAGATGTGTTGAGTAAATGGTTTAGATTTTTTCGACATAATTTTTATACTATCTGTATAGACCATTTATTGTTGTATAGTAATATGTGCCACTGTACTCTGGTTCTTCAAGGCGTCATGTCTACATATCACTTGTTATGGAAACACCAAGATTATGTGCCACATAAGGCACAGTGGGTTTTTGAGGGTTAATAATCCCACCTTCTCCTCCACTTCATTACTTCCATTTTGACACCGTCGTGGCAAAACAGACTGAGCAACGAGGATACGCAGCTGAGGATCGATACTTTACTAATCGAATGGCAACCATAAGTAATTTCCTGCATTTCTCCATTTGCCCAAAATGTGTGTGTCGGCCTGACATCATTGTAGAATTGTGGTAATCGATAATTACTCAACAAACGATGCACTTGTACTGGGCGTGCGCTTGTTACTCACACCATAGAGCTCCAACAGAGCAAGAGTATATTATCTCGCTAACAGTTTCACAGCGAGACTGCGATATCTCTTGACACAACAAATAATAAATCGTACCCATTCATTCCTGCATGTTAATTTTGATTAATTTATTTGTTTAGGATAAGGGAAGGGAATGTGTGTCTTTGTTGCTTTGACCTAGTGAAGATAACTCTGACCATTTTCAGATAACGAGATCAGGGACACAGTCAGAGCTAAAGACGAATGAGTAGTAGGAGCTGAAGATAGAACTAGATCACTGATCACAAAAATTTTGATGGTATTTTTTGTCACACTCAAAAATATTGATCCTAAAAAGTTTAGAATTATGAGTGTGACAAAAAATACCATCGGTAAAAAAATAATCGAATGACGGTGACTGATATCTGTGTGTGGTTGGTTATTAAACATTTGGAATTTTTTCTTTATTTATTATGTTTACCAGTGTGATAGTGTCACCTCATTATGGTTAAATTTCTTTGTACCTCTCACTATATGAATACTAATACTGTGTAAAAGAATAGAAATAAACATATAGTGTTCAATGAAACCGTGTTATTAAATTTGTGCTGTGGTGCGAATGGATAATTAGATCATTATTATTATGTACTATCAACATAATGGTAATAGTGGTAGTCATAAGAGGTGATAATGTATTAAACAAGAACACATCAAGTACACAAACAAATAACACGTTTCCAATTGTTTCAAAGAGTGATGTTTAATACTAATCAAAAGCCAAAGAAGAAACTATTGCTTTTACTTTTCTAGAAATGATGCTACATCACTAAACTTGATCTAGATATATGACGATATAACGAAAAGACAAAGTACTACACATACTAACAACTTGAAAGGATTTATTTCCCATTCTAATCGGGGTTGAAAATAAATCTTTTTCTAATCACAATGACAAAACAAAAAAGCTTACTAACTAACATGATGTATAGAATTAAAAGCGGCTTAAAATAGATGTCAACAACATGTTTACCAAAACAACTCTTAAATCTAGAATAATGTATATGTAATCATGAGTGAACAAACCTTACGATTGGTTGTCTATTTTTGGTGAATCTTATCATGTCTGTTATACAGGAATTGTAGCAGAAGATGAGATAAGAGCTCAGAAATATTTTGGTCTATGATCATAGGTGAGGT
>JAWQUT010000032.1:150743-164927 GCA_033807755.1 Ellobium chinense
GGGGAACCTGTTATTCTCTTCAGCACACATATGCTGTGTAATACTCCCCACCCATAGGCTTCTCACTATCACATTGTACATTTGTGGATGTTCTACATGTCAACACCCTCTAACCCCTGACAACATTGCATTGGGTGATACTTTAGCAATTATTATTTCACAGGTCTAACCTTGTAACTAGTTAGTTTGCACCAGTTTGTGAACTGGCTTTTGGTTTTCCATAAGGAGAGTTGTTTCTAATTTCAAATGATTATTAATCTGTGCTAATAGATCAAACACAATAAGATTCTAATTCAACGCACATAAAGTAATAGCAATGGTGAGTCAGATATGTACTTACAGAGGAAGTTTCTTGAGTTTTGACAAAACTGGTTAACGAATCTTTCATATCGTCTTTGTTTTGCCTGTTTCGATCCGGTTCAATGGTCTGCATAATGGTGCAGGCAATAAAATACTACAACATGGTAAACTCTACAGTAAACAAACAAAGAGAGGCAACATATTATGATATATATGTTAGCTTTTATTCATCAACATTTTGGTAGAGGTTTGAGGTTAGTTCAACATTGACATTAGCTTTTATCATCATCAATTCACATGAGAAGAGGAAAAGATCACAAAATTTTTTTTGATTGGTATTCACACTCTTTCTAAATTTTTTGGGGGTCAATTCCCCACAACTGGTTCACCTTTTAGATCTTTCATTTTATAAAGTGAAATACTTTGAAGCTGAAATCGAGCATAATATTCGAATATCTCCGATGAGAATTGTTGTTGGTATGATCTAGAGAAGGCATGCTTTTTAGTAGTACTAGAAGCCTGTACAGCAAAAATCAATTCGCTACTTTGCCAAATCCCCAACCGCAGCTGAAAACTGATTCGCTACTTCGCCAAAGTTGACCCAGGTCAAGGGTGTGATAAGGTTGTGATAGACAGTGGTAAGTACAAGTTATATAACTTAGTCTGTAAACTTACGGCGATCTTTGAGGAATTAAGTATTTACTAAAGATAAGAGTTTGAAGAGGGTACTAATCCATCCCACCTCTCCGTCCTGGCCTACAACATACTAGTCGAAACCTGATATAACAGGGACTGTGGGACCAGAGCAAAATGCCTGTTATATCAGATCCCTGTTAAATCAGATAACCAAGGGAAATAAGCAAACACGGTTTGTTGTTGTCATCTCTTTTGATCTAGAAGCTTCCTTGCAAAGTGTAAACAATGCTGGACGCCAGTGCATCATGTTAAGTATGGTCATTCCTTTTATTTGTCTTCTGCAAAGGGGACCATGGTAGTTGGCCAGTGTGGTATCTAGTATGCCCTGTGGTAATCAGCCATGGTCCAATAGTGCGCCCAGAAACTTCTGTTTTGATAAACTGTAATAGAGATTCTTTCTAAGAAGTTTAAACGCGGCCATGTTCAGTAATGCAATCCCTTTGATTGTCTTCTGCCACATGAATCCTGGCGACTAGCCTAGATGGCATTTAAAATTTCCTGGTTGGCCAAGGCCAGGAATGCTAGTTGTCATCACTTTTGTATTGATCAAGATGGATGGCTCCATACGGAAACAGTGCACAGCTGGAATAGCGCAAAAACGCCCCATAACAGTGCTGTGCTGCTTAGACAGTGTATATCAAATACAGATCATATCTTACATGCATTCAAGCTCATCTTTTTCGTCAGTACATTGCAATAAAAGTAAATAGATATGGTCCAGACATTGTTTACTTTCGATTGCCTTCACACTAGGCTACCGTTAGTTGGGCTAGCCTCGCTCGGGTGATCGTGTTTTCGTTCACTGGACTGCACTGCATAATGAGTAATGCTAGACCTACATGCGAAAGTACACGAGAGCTGAAATCCACTTTTTTTTTATCACTTGACCGTGTCTCGGTATCCCTGTTATAACCAGTTTGGCTTTCGTGGGGCCCTGTTATGGCCGATATATTTTACTAAAGATAAAGAGGAAAAAAAATGGGGATTTGAAAAATCCCTGTTATAGCCGGATCCCTGTTATATCAGGGCCTGTTATAAATGGTTTTGACTGTATATATACACGCACGAGAGAGGGGAAGAGAGGAAGAGGGGAAGAGAGCGAGAGGAGAACGGACATGGATATTTCTGAGTATCTACGTTCGCCATACTATGATCCTTCCAAACCAGGTAGTTTCGGAAGTCCAGCACAGTTGTACAGAACGGTAAAATCTGAAGGTAAATTCAAAATTCCATTGCGAACTATTAAAAAGTGGCTGTCATCGCAAGAAGCATATACATTAAACAACCAATTAAACCGTCGGTTTAAATGGAACAGCTTGATGGTGAATTACTCGATGATGAATAGCAATGTGATCTAATGGATTTACACGTAGATTGTGTTCTGCAAATGATGGCTACCACTACGTGCTGCTATGCATTGATGCATTCTCTAGATATGTATTCACAGTTCCTATTAAAACAAATCTGGCGCTGACATGAGTTGCTTCGGTGACGACGCTTTGGGGCCGCTAGCCCGAATCTCCCAAAAGAGCGGTATCTGCGGGATGAGGAAGGCTACGACCAGTGTCCGAGCAGGGGGGCTTGGCTGATGGCAAGGCCTGGCCCAAGATCTCCACACATACTTTCACGAGGTGGCAACTGGAAACGATCAGCACCCCTGGTAATGTTACCGGACGTGATCGGCAAAATGTGTTGGGCTCTATGCCACAGACACAGGCCAACCGGCCCTCGGGGCAACGTGTCTAGGTCCTCGCAGATGGCCGAAGGGTCTTGCTTGACCGATCTGCGGTCGGAACATGAGTCTGCCGTCTCGCCATCATGGGCGGGGGGGACATAGGGACAACGACACAGTTGAGGCATGTGTTTCGAGCGCTTAGGGCCATACATGCCCGACGGCGTAACGACCGTGCCAGTCATTGATGGGGCCACGCAGGGGAGCCGTGGACCATCGCACTCTTTCCTATCCGGTGGGCGAGCTCTACCCCAGGTGGTCCGACTGCCATAGACAGGAGGACCGCCGTCTCTCAAAGGGTATCTCGACAGTCCAATGCAAGCTGAGTGCCCAGCGGTAGAGTGGCCAGGACCCGGAGGCGGGGGTGAGCTGAAGGGACCCCAGTCTGGGCTGCCCTGGGGATACGGAATAGGGTGGGTGTTCATCTTAGTGAGCATTCGCTAACCCCGCTCTCTTGCAACAGCAAACCGGTCCGGGATCTTTATCTTTTTTCTTTACCCAATGGACCGATCGAGTCACAACTACCGCACGCAGGCCCCATACCATTGGTAACGAATACTTCTGGTGATCGCGTGGCACTAGTAAGTACGTCATGAGTCCCTTTATAATTTCAGCTTTGTGGTTGTGCTCGCTCGCAGCCTTAGACCCTTCGGAGAACGGGGGCGGTCCGCAGAGCCACCGATTTCTTAGGGCGGGTGGCCCTTCATCCCACTTCCCCTCGAACGCAGACTACCCCCGTGGAGTGGCGAGTCGGGGTAGCCAGCTAGGACCTCATTGCACCCAGAGGCCCGAAAGTAGGCCCAGTCATTGGCCTGCCGGCACGGTGATCCTAAGCGGGGATAAGCTACGACTCCACACCCCCATTTCAATTCTTGTCCGGAGGTTACCACCCGTCCGGCCCCATAGGAGTTCATAAAAAGCCTCTTTGCAACTCTCGGGTCTCCCCTCCTGTGTTCTTTGGAGGGGCGACTTGGCGAACTCGGTGGGCGTGGAATTGACCACACGAAATGCTCAGACACCTGGCGCTGACATGCATAATGCCTTCGAACACATATTTGAGAGTACTGGAAGAAAACTGCGAGCTGTGGATCATGATAAAGGGAAGAAATTTTTTAACGCTAAACTACAAAATTTATTCAAAGAAAACCATGTTACATCATTGGCATCTGAAATGAAACAAATATTATCAAGAATAAAACGATTTTGATTTTCAACCTGGTGTGAAGCTTAGCACTCCACGTTTATATCTTGCTCTACGTGTCTAAAAGCGTGGCATTATAATCCTTACTTAATCTTTTACATAATATTTAGATCATCATCAACATGCCCCACTATCTATCACGACCTAATCACACCCTTTGTCCTGGGTCAGTTTTCAGCTGCGGTTGGGGATTTGGCAAAGTAGCGAATTGATTTTTGCTGTACAGGCTTCTAGTGCTACTCTTTTTGAAGGAGACTCGGACTTTCTCATGGATGTTGAATTGGTATTTATGTGCAGTTCTCTCTTGCTTTTCCCCGGCAGGCTCTAAGTATTGACGTGTCCAAACTTGTGTTTCGTTTTCTTTAGTTATATCAGCAGGAGCTATATTACCTAACGATCTGTGTGGTGTATGATTGTAACTATCAATTAGGTCTTGAAGAATGTTAATGTAGTGATAGGTTTTGTTTTTCATAAAGTAGCGAAACAGTCGTTGACGAAGAGTTCATATCAATCGTTCTGCATAATTAGCCTTTGGTGCATTGTAAGCTACATGGTGATGAATATCTTGTCTCTTGAGGAGTTGTTTGAATCTATCTTGAAATTCTTTACCAGCATCTGTTCTAATTTTTTCTGGTTTTCGGTTGCTTTGCCCTAGAATTTTCTGAAATGCCTTGGCCACTTCTTCGCTGGTTTTGTTCTTTACTATTTGTGCAAAGGCGAAGCGTGAGAATATATCTATTGCTATTACAATATAGTTTACATTTTTATTATACTTTTCAAGGTTTCTAACTTCCATCAGATCGACGACATCATATTGTTCATCGATTGATGACACTATGACACGTGGTCTTTTTCTAGGATTTTTTTGCTTCTCGTTGAAGGCTGTAGGCTTCTTCGTTCTTTAAAGTCTGGCGAATTTTTCTCAACGGTATGTCGATTCCCTGTCGTTTTAACACTTCTTTGATTTTAGCCAGGCTAGTAAATGATCCAGCTTGATTTATTTGGTTAAAGACACGAAGTACTTTCTCCTTTGACATCTTGGTAGGAGACGGAGGTCAGATCAACATTTACGTTAGCTTTTATTCATCAATTCCCATGAGCTGAGGAATAGAACTAGATCATTGATCCCAAAAATTTTTTGATGGTATTTTTTTGTCACACTCATAGACTAATTCTAAAATTTTTTGGATCAATATTTTTGAGAGTGACAAAAAATACCATCAAACAATTTTTGTGATCAGTGATCTAGTTCTATCCTCAGCTCCTACGAGTCGAATGGCCTGTTGATGACGTTCAGTTGTTTACCTGCTTAAACGAGCTATACATACATAGTAGACAACGGTTACAAAAATCCGCGAGACCAAACACTTATGTTTAGTTAAGCAGAGTTTCGGTTTAGACAGAGAGACCCAAAAAGAGGAAATTAAACGGGCTTCTTGTTTCCTTTCGTAACAGCAGTGCTTTGAGTTTAATCGTTTTCGTTTTAACCGTAGTCCATTGTATCCATTTTGAACTAGATGTACACGATATTGTATAAGCTTACTCACACATACCGGAAAAAAAACCCAGCTGATTGTATGACGATTATCCACATAGTAGAACGTCTTGAAATAGAATTTTAGGGAACCAGTTGGTGATCTCGTGCTTGCGACTATTACCAATACCATAGCATTGTATGTTTTCTGTTACAGATAGACAAGGTCTCCCAGAGGGTAAAAAACCCAATGTTTAAGATAAGATAAGATAAGGTAAGATAAGATAAGATAAGATTATTCATCCACAAGGAAATGTGTCTTTGTTACAGTGATTACAATGGATATGTTTACAGAAATGAATAAAAATACTCATGCGTGCAGATACTCCCATGTATACATTTAGACGTAAATTTAGAAGTAAATTATAAACAAACAAAAAAAAAAGTGTCATCCCATGCACCTACGCAGCCACATTGTTTGGCTTAAAATAAAGACGTCTACGTTTATCAGCTAGCCAGTGTGATTAAAGTCTAACTGAGACGTCCACAGAAAAAGGAAGGTCCATTCTGTCTCAGAATAGAAGAATTTCTGTATAGTTTGAAATTATCATACCAGTAGGAATCCTTAATCTGTGCTCACAACCCACCAGGAGCGTAGCGAAATGGTAGTCAAATAGTCATTGACTACCGCTTAGAAAAAGAACGTCTCATAAAATATTTACAAAAACAACCTACCAAAAAATATTGAAATAAATGCCAGTGCTCATAACCCATTATTAATTCCCCGCCTTATAATAAATTAAGCCTCTCCAAAAAAAAAGAAATACCGCTGCACAAATCGCTTGAAATGTTTATCACATCAGTGGTACTTGCACCCTGACTGAGCCCCCAAGTAGTCATTTTGGATTTTGACTACATAGGTTAACTCGCTGGCAGCCCCTCCTCTACTATATTGTGCGACAAAATCAGCACTTCAACCCAGACTGAGGCTCAGCAACATCCGCGTGCAGTGTTAGAATTTCCATGCCTATAGGCAAAATTCTAAATGCCTACGGAAGAGAAACGAGGCCGTGAATAAAGAAGTCAGATGAATGACTTTCCCTGTTTTCATTTACCGACTTGGAATCGGGTCATGTGGGTTAGCTAATGCCTGCGTGTTTTCTTGTCTCGGTGCTCATAGGCTAGACTAGATAGATCTAGGTCTAAAGTCTAGATCTATATCATGAAACTGTATCATTTTTTGGCAAGATGGATTTAATGAAACTCCTAGTATATTTGGCTGTTTGCCTGCGAGCTCTTCATAGCGACCTGCGACGAATAAAAGACACTCTCAATTATGAGGTAAGCCAGACACCTAGAATTTAAAAAAGAATGTCTGATGTTCTCTGCTGCGGAAGCAAAGTTGATCAAAGAATTATCTTTTTTCTTCGACACCGTCCTCAAGTATTTTGCCCACATGCCCTCCTTATTTGTAAGGAGCAAACAGTAGGTCAAAACTGTTGCTGTTACCATTGTTGTTATTGTTGCCGTTGTTATTGCTTAATATTGCCTTGTTATTATGCAACATTCCTGGTTTAAATGGTAAAGCAAATCTTTGCTATATAATACTACTTTGTTTCATGCATGATACCGCGTCTCTACTTAATGTGAATGTAGAGTGGAGTTGAGGTAAAATGACGACTGTCGCCTAGCACGGTGCAAGTTTGCCTACCAGGTTTTGACCCCCGCGCTACGCCCCTGATAATAAAGACAATTAATCTGTCACACAGAGAAGTGCCCATATTTCCATGTCAAACTCTATGCACGGGCAAGCCTAAAGCCCAGAGAGTCTGAAGTATTTAGATTTATTGTACATACCTGTATTATTTAGATTTAGTATACATACTCTTTGCTGCAGCTATGACTAAAACACATGGGTAATCGTCTCAGTAGAACCGTGCGCCTATGAACCTCGTGGATTAGGAGATTCTATGGAATAATAACCTCTACAAATGGGACAAAAACTGGTTTTCGGTATTCCCAGTCGCCATTTCCTTAGGTTGGAAGATCGGCTGCGACCTGAAAAATGGTAACGGGCGAAGCGTTTTTATTCTTCCTTCTACTGTGGTGCAGTGATGTGTAGATTTGCTCACCATGTTGCGTTCTGTGAACTAAGCCTTGCGCGGGATTGCCCAATTTTGCGTAATAATGTATGATGAATGAATCAAGGGCAAAAACGCTTGGCCAATCTTGATGGCACGTCTAGCATTGCTCATGAACAGCATCGTGGTTTGCAGGGGCGTAGCGCGGGGGTCAAAACCTGATAGGCAAACTTGCACCGTGCTAGGCGACAGTCGTCATTTTACCTCAACTCCACTCTACATTCACATTAAGTAGAGACGCGGTATCATGCATGAAACAAAGTAGTATTATATAGCAAAGATTTGCTTTACCATCTAAACCAGGAATGTTGCATAATAACAAGGCAATATTAAGCAATAACAACGGCAACAATAACAACAATGGTAACAGCAACAGTTTTGACCTACTGTTTGCTCCTTACAAATAAGGAGGGCATGTGGGCAAAATACTTGAGGACGGTGTCGAAGAAAAAAGATAATTCTTTGATCAACTTTGCTTCCGCAGCAGAGAACATCAGACATTCTTTTTTAAATTTTAGGTGTCTGGCTTACCTCATAATTGAGAGTGTCTTTTATTCGTCGCAGGTCGCTATGAAGAGCTCGCAGGCAAACAGCCAAATATACTAGGAGTTTCATTAAATCCATCTTGCCAAAAAATGATACAGTTTCATGATATAGATCTAGACTTTAGACCTAGATCTATCTAGTCTAGCCTATGAGCACCGAGACAAGAAAACACGCAGGCATTAGCTAACCCACATGACCCGATTCCAAGTCGGTAAATGAAAACAGGGAAAGTCATTCATCTGACTTCTTTATTCACGGCCTCGTTTCTCTTCCGTAGGCATTTAGAATTTTGCCTATAGGCGTGGAAATTCTAACACTGCACGCGGATGTTGCTGAGCCTCAGTCTGGGTTGAAGTGCTGATTTTGTCGCACAATATAGTAGAGGAGGGGCTGCCAGCGAGTTAACCTATGTAGTCAAAATCCAAAATGACTACTTGGGGGCTCAGTCAGGGTGCAAGTACCACTGATGTGATAAACATTTCAAGCGATTTGTGCAGCGGTTTTTCTTCGTTTTGGAGAGGCTTAGTTTATTACAAGGCGGGGAATTAATAATGGGTTATGAGCACTGGCATTTATTTCAATATTATTTGGTAGGTTGTTTTTGTAAATATTTTATGAGACGTTCTTTTTCTAAGCGGTAGTCAAAGACTATTTTACTACCATTACGCTACGCCCCTGTATATTATAAATGACAGATTTATTGTTGATAGACATAACCACAGTAATATTCCACGGTACAACAATGGGCTGTCATGGAATTCACTGTCAATGTGGTTAGTGTTCTTCCGCATTATTCATGCGACAACCACTTCCGTGATAGTGAATAATACTCTCCTTTTCACAGCAGTCCGGATAATCGCAACTTCCGCTTAATTGTAACTTTTTCTACATAGGAAAATGCAATATTTGAAATATGTAAACGTATCACGGTAAAAAATCGCTGGATAAGCACAATTCCTTTTAGTAGAAACTTTTCCGGGCTCATGAGGAGTTACGATTATGTGGATTGACTGCTTACGTACTTATATAGGCCTACTGTAAGACTTCGTTAACTCGAATTTTCTGCTACCAGTCCATGATTTCGAGTTTGTCGGAGATGTTCGAGTTTGTGAGGTTTTCAAATTTGTAAGTAAATTTTGATAGAGAGAGAACAAGGGATTCAGATTCAGAGAATAACAGTGAACGTATGGTGACTTGGCAGTGGATGAGTTCGAAGTCACTAAGTTTTACTGTATCCCCATAGAGACAACGTCATTGCCTAAAATGCAGTAGAAGAGGATGAAGAAGAAGAAGAAGAAGAAGAAGAAGAAGAAGAAGAAGAAGAAGAAGAAGGAGAAATAAGAAGAAGAAGTAACAGAGGAAGAAGAAGAAGAAGAAGAAGAAGAAGAAGAAGAAGAAGAAGAAGAAGAAGAAGGAAGAGGAGAAGGTGAAGGAGGAGAAAAGAAGTAGCAGCAGAGAAAGAAGAAGAAGAAGAAGAAGAAGAAGAAGAAGAAGAAGAAGAAGAAGTTTCGTATCGTGTGCAATAGAATTGTGTACGAACGCTCGCAATCGTTAAGTATCGTTAGTCTATTCAGAAACAGATCTTGCTCGTCACAGTTTTGTTGGAGTGTTCAGTATGAAATTCCTATCTCCGTAGGAGGCCGCCTGCAGAGCCTTAGAGTACATATTTGTATGTTGACATAAGGGCCTGCCAAAAAAAAAAAATGACTAGCAAAACCGCAGAACACAAGTGTCGCGGATTGACTGGGAGTAGGGGAGGTCTAGCAGGCGGGTGGGTTGTAATTAGGCGTCGCAAATTGCTATCTTCGATGGAAGCTTCTATAGTCATCGCAGAAATGTTTAGACAAGCCTTTTTATTAATAACTCAGCTCATTCTGGACGGATTTCTTCCAAATTTTGCATGCAGCTCTCAATCAGTTTGTCTTAACTGAAATGTATTTTTCCCTGAAAATTCTACCACAGTTATTTCGGTTTCTTTCAGAAAGCTATATAAAAAAACGATAACAGGCAATTTACGCCAATTATTTAAGCTTTACACTATGCCGCGTCATTGTTATGATTTGGTCAATCCGCTTAAGAGGAATACTTTTAAAAGGCAGGGTTTTACCCTCTAATAATTGCCAAAAGGGAATAAAGAAACGTAAAATAAAGAACCAGTAACAGATAATCAACATGTTATGAACAATGCCTCTTGTCACTCGATGACCCATCCTATGATGAAGAACCCGTCATCTTCAACACCGAAAACAGAAATGATAAGGTGGCTGGAAGATCACGGAACAGACTTCTCTGCAAACTTTACGAAGGTGGAACTCCACTCCCTAATAAAAAAGCACAAACCATCACCAGTATACAAGTTAGACTGTCTAATTCGTCAGCATGGCCACGACGTTCTACGCTTATCCCTGTATCATTGCTAGCTCAACCCTATAGAGCTCAATATGGGCCCAGATCAAGGGGCGGGTGGCAAAGTGCAGCAGCAAATTTACATTGAAAGAAACTGTTAAACTTACTGAGGCGGCCATTGCAGAAATAACGGTCAATGATTGGAAGAGAGCATGTGAACATGTGATAAACATCGAGAAAGAATACGTTGTGGCTGATGGAGTGCGTGAAAGGCAAAAGCCTGTTATTGTTTCATTGGATCATTCATCCTCGTCCAGTTCATCATCTTCGTCATCTGATAGTGATTTTAAAAAAAAATGTTCATTTTAAAGCACTATGTATGCTTCTCACATTCTTTATGAATTGCGTATTTCTTTTTTGTTATGCTGTGTTGAATATCTGTTACTAGTTCTTTATTTTGCGTTTCTTTATTCTCTTTTGGCAATTATCAGAGGGCAAAATCCTGCCCTTTAAAAGTACATTCCTCGTAAGCGGATTGACCAAATCATACCAATGACGTGGCATAGTGTAAAGCTTAAATAATTGGTGTAAATTGCCTGTTATCGTTTTTTTATATAGCTTTCTGAAAGAAACTGAAATAACCGTTGGAGAATTTTCAGGGAAAAATACATTTCAGTTAAGACAAACTGATTTAGAGCTGCATGCAAAATTTGGAAGAAATCCGTCAAGAATGAGCCGAGTTATTAATAAAAAGGCTTGTCGAAACATTTCTGCGATGACTATAGAAGCTTCCATCGTAGATAGCAATTTGCGACGCCTATTTACTACCCACCCGCCTGCTAGACCTCCCCTACTCTCAGTCAATCCGCGACACTAGTGTTCTGCGGTTTTGCTAGTCATGTTTTGGCAGTCCCTTATGTCAACATACAAACATGTACTCCAAGGCTCTGCAGACGGCCTCCCGCAGAGATAAGAATTTCATACCGAACACTCCAACAAAACTGTGACGAGCAAGATCTGTTTCTGAATAGACTAACGATACTTAACGATTGCGAGCGTTCGTACACAAATCTTTTGCACACGATACGAAACTTCTTCTTCTTCTTCTTCTTCTTCGTCGTCTTCTTCTTCTTCTTTTTCGTCTTCTTCTTCTTTTTCTTCCTCCTCCTCCTCTTCTTCTTCTTCTTCTTCCTCCTCCTCTTCTTCTTTCTCTGCTGCTACTTCTTTTCTCCTCCTCCACCTTCTCCTCTTCCTTCTTCTTCTCCTTCTTCTTCTTCTTCTTCTTCCTCTGTTACTTCTTCTTCTTATTTCTCCTCTTCTTCTTCTTCTTCCTCCTCTTCTACTGCATTTTAGGCAATGACGTTGTCTCTATGGGGATACAGTAAGACTTAGTGACTTCGAACTCATCCACTGCCAAGTCACCATACGTTCACCGTTATTCTCTGGATCTGAATCCCTTGTTCTCTCTCTATCAAAATTTAATTACAAATTTGAAAACCTCACAAACTCGAACATCTCCCACAAACTCGAAATCATGGACTGGTAGCAGAAAATTCGAATTAACGAAGTCTTACAGTAGGCCTATAATATAAGTACGTAAGCAGTCATTCCACATAATCGTAACTCCTCATGAGCCCGGAAAAGTTTCTACTAAAAGGAATTGTGATTATCCAGCGATTTTTTTACCGTGATACTTTTACATATTTCAAATATTGCATTTTCCTATGTAGAAAAAGTTACAATTAAGCGGAAGTTGCGATTATCCGGACTGCTGTGAAATGGAGAGTATTATTTACTATCACGGAAGTGGTTGTCGTCGCATGAATAATGCGGAAGAACACTAACCACAATGACAGTGAATTCCATGACAGCCCATTGTTGTACCGTGGAATATTACTGTGGTTATATCTATCAACAATAAATCTGTCATAATATACAGGGGCGTAGCGTAATGGTAGTCAAATAGTCATTGACTACCGCTTAGAAAAAGAACGTCTCATAAAATATTTACAGAAACAACCTACCAAAAAGTATTGAAATAAATGCCAGTGCTCATAACCCATTATTAATTCCCCGCCTTATAATAAATTAAGCCTCTCCAAAAAGAAGAAAAACCGCTGCACAAATCGCTTGAAATGTTTATCACATCAGTGGTACTTGCACCCTGACTGAGCCCCAAGCGCAGCCCAGTTGTCATTTTGGATTTTGACTACAAAGGTTAACTCGCTGGCAGCCCCTCCTCTACTATATTATGCGACAAAATCAGCACTTTAACCCAGACTGAGCCTCAGCAACATCCGCGAGCAGTGTTAGAAATGCCTACGGAAGAGAAACGAGGCCGTGAAGAAAGAAGTCAGATGAATGACTTTCCCTGTTTTCATTTACCGACTTGGAATCGGGTCATCTGGGTTAGCTAATGCCTGCGTGTTTTCTTGTCTCGGTGCTCATAGGCTAGACAAGATAGATCTAGATCTAAAGTCTAGATCTATATCATGAAACTGTATCATTTTTTGGTAAGATGGATTTAATGAAACTCCTAGCATATTTGGCTGTTTGCCTGCGAGCTCTTCTTAGCGACCTGCGACGAATAAAAGACACTTTCAATTATGAGGTAAGCCAGACACCTAAAATTTAAAAAAAACTGTCTAATGTTCTTTGCTGCGGAAGCAAAGTTGATCAAAGAATTATCTTTTTTCTTCGATACCGTCCTCAAGTATTTTGACCACATGCCCTCCTTATCTGTAAGGAGTAAGCAACAGGTCAAAACTGTTGCTGTTACCATTGTTGTTATTGTTGTCGTTGTTATTGCTTAATATTGCCTTGTTATTATGCAGCATTCTAGGTTTAGATGGTAAAGCAAATCTTTGCTATATAATACTACTTTGTTTCATGCATGATACCGCGTCTCTACTTAATGTGAATGTAGAGTGACGTTGAGGAAAATGATGACTGTCGCCTAGCACTGTGCAAGTTTGCCTACCAGGTTTTGACCCTCGCGCTACGCCCCTGCAACCCACGATGCTGTTCATGCTGTAAAGATAAGCGTGCGCCTTTAAAAACGTGTAATAACTCGTATTGCAACTTATGAAGTAAATATGTGAAAATGCGGTAATTCTATCCTAAAGAAGTCATAAATATATGCATTCCTTGTGAATTTGCTATGGTAAATACTGTGAATATGCAGTAATTTTGTCCTATAAAGAAGGCCTTAATACGTATATGTTTTCCTTATGAATTCGCTATGTGGTACTCTAGTGTGTAAAGATACCCCATAAATGTTCTCTTCATAATGACAGTTGGCCACGGTAGTGTGAAACGTGTGAATTAATGTGTATTCTCTTCCAGACAAGTGCTGGACGTTTATGTTTACGTTTACGTTTAGGGCGTGGCAGAATAAGGCGTTTTCGAGACATTGTCTATAAGCCATAGCAGAAGGACAAGACTGACAGTAGAGTGAACCAAACTTTTGCTTTCTATTCGAGGATAAACAATCTTAATGTAATGTATTTTAAGTGCCAGTAATGTGACTATAAATTACGTGCTATGTGAGGACAGTGGCACGAACAATAAAGATACAGTGACTACTTATTGTGAGGTGAAGCCTATCCCAACTGGCGCTGCTAGGACAAGGACATCAAGGAAGATACAGTACTCAAGTATAGTTAGTTTGTAGATTATCCTGAGTTATCCTGGGTACCCAGAGTAAGGTAGGCTTACGTATGGTTGTGTGACAGATTGCTGTTTGGTT
>JAWQUT010000032.1:181215-192178 GCA_033807755.1 Ellobium chinense
TTCGCACCCTCTCTCCCCCCGACAGTTCACGGTGGTACCACCACGCCCTGCCAGATCCCTGGTCTCGTTTCTTTTGACCTGAAGAAAACGCGCCCTCAAACTCATGCACGTCATAACAGCTTCTTCAGACACTGAGCCCGATTCATCCCACCAACCTAGAAAAGTAGAAACCATTCACACTCGCTCAGCCGTTCGTTCAAACTGAATGGAACGACCGTCTTTCTGAATAATCATTTATACCTGTCGCGCTCATTCAAGACCTCTTCACACTTGATAGTACTGTGTATTTTATTTTTTTTTTTTTCAGAACGCCATAGTATAAGTGTGCGTCACTACAAATCGGATTACAGTCAAACAAAAACAGACTACCGTACACACGGTGACGACAAACTTTATTTTGATTTTAGTTGTGGGCGGTAGACCGCAGAAATAGAGACCTAGACCTTCCCTTTAATCCGAGAAATAATCCTACATGCAGTTAAACCAGCTGGTTTCGTTGATTTCATCATCCCATAACCAGGTAACCATGGCAACAATCATGATTTCATCATCCCGTGGTTCGACAGATTGTTTGCTGGTACGGTATTGAATGTTCCTTAGAGTGATTGCCTTATTCGTAGGATCATCGGGAGAATAAATCAGTAAATCAGAATAGGCCGACACCTGAATTTTTAAGTATTGCGACAATCAGCCTTCACATTTCAAATAACGGAAGTATTCATTCTATTTCGAGTATGATATTTGGTTCTGGATTGGTATTTCGATAATTTTCAATACCTCTTCGAGACATTTTCGAAACTTTCGAGACATTTTCAATACTTTCGATACCATTTCTATAGCTTTGTTACCGCTAGCTTTGCACGGAGACAACAGTAGCTAGTTTTTACACTGAGGAATTCGATGCTTTAGATTCTCTGTTATACCTCTAGGCTTTGCACTGAGGGAACCAGTAGCTAGTTTGGTTCTGAGAATTGAAAGTACATAGAAATTCGATCGAAATTCATTTCTGTTACTGAGGATCGGGTGGAGATCAATATTTTTTCTTTAACTCTAGAAAAGGAAATCACTATGCCAGTTAGATGAGGCAATGCATGAAAAAAAATTAGATCAAGACAGTTTTTTTTTGTGGGGGGGGGGGGNGGGGGGGGGGGGGTAAGGGGGAGAGGGAGTCCTGTTTCGATGAGACAAATTGTCACTGCTGGAATCGAAAGTATCGAAATTGTTTCAATACTGAATCGAAATCACAAGTATCTAAAATATCGATACTCAGAAACGATATGGCCCACCACTACTGTCTTTATTATTCGATCTACTTCTGCCTTCTTATTCTTCTTCCACTGGTTCTTTCTATCATCATACGTACATCCTGCATAAACCCCATTCTAATGAGGCATTTCACCTTCCTTCCAACCAATCAGCAAGTCATGTGCATTGATTACAGTGGTGTCCCTGCCTCCTAAGATAAGATCTACCTCACCATCTGATATGTCAGTAGATTTCATCATACTGCAAATGCAGGGACATTCACCTTTTGCCTACAGTTCTCATAAACATCTCCCACACACCACACTGTGTGACTAGGATGCATGTTTTACAACCTAAAATTTGAAACAATCAGTACAGTGCGTCAAAGGATTACCTTGCCACTCCTGTTTTCTCTCGCACAGCCGTAAACAAGTGAGATGAACACACTATCATTAATTTTTGGATACATACAGCGTTCACATAAGGCCAAAAGATAAAAAAAAATAATAATGGAAATATGCATGACTATAAAGATCATGGCCCATTCATATTTCAAACTCATTGGATTGTAAACTTGTGTGCATCATCCGGGTTTTTACTTCGCTCTAACGCTGTACATACTTATTCTATGCAGTTTCCAACCTGCGTCTCAGGTATCTCCATGTCTAACTCTGGAAACCGGGGTTAGGGGGAGGGGGCGGAGGAGATTGGGGAGCCATCCCATAAGATCTCTACCTGGAAAAGTCTAATCCTCAAAAACAACAACAACAACAACAACAAAACAACAAACTATCTAATTCGATCACTTCCTTTGTATTTACATGTAAAACGAAAGGTGGTCAACAAAACAGGTTCGACTATAGCGTGAAAATGCAGATAATCGTGGTTACATTTTGACACCAAGGGTAAAAATTACTTAATGAAAACATTGAATTTGCTTCTTTGCTTTATTACTAAGTTTATTTTAACATTCCAGAGTACACGGTACGTCTCTCAAGACAAATGTAATAAATAATAATTCTAATACTTAAGAGGAGGTAACAATGGGTACGATTCAAAACTTTGTACTTTAGGCGAGATTAAATTTTAGGCAAATTAGGGTCGGTATTTATGCGTACACATTTGTATTTACGCTTGACGGTCAAGAGCACATATTTTCTTGTTGCAGGGAAATAACATTTCGGCTGTTAACATTTCGACATTTCAGCTGTTAACATATCTCGGCTGTTAACATTTCGGCTGTTTTACCGTGTTTCATTCTGTGCCCATGACCAGGGCTTCTAAGGAACGAAATTTCCTTATTTTTATCCCTATTTTCGTAAAAAATCCTTCTTGGTTTTTCAAAATTACTGTTCTATTCCTTATCGTTAATTTACATTTATCACACCTCCAACTTTTCAGCCTCTTCCTATTCGACAGGGAAAGAAATTGGTTTTCCTTTCAGGATTAAATGCAGCTCTGTGTTAAGTTTGCACAAAAATAGTTGCACTGAGGATACAAATTAGGCCTAGGGTAGTGGACACAAGTACCACCAGCTTGCGGTGCCAGGTCCCCTAAATATTAACCTATTTTGGGATAAAAAGTATAAATAATATGCCTGAAACTGAATCATTGTTATCATTTATGCCAAACTACCAACTTAATTTTAGTCAATGCCAGAAGCCTTTCGAAAACGCCACATTGAAAAAAAAACATTTATTTTTTTAAATCAGGCACTAAAACTCCAATACGGCATACCCACTCGTGCCAGTTGGTAGCAGTGACTGGAATCCTCATACAAAGCTTGTCAAGGTTTTTTTTTCCTCGTACAATGTGAGTATAATTGGTAACAATATCTAATTTACAGTTTAAATAGTGGGGTCTGTGAAACGGAAGAGAAACAAAATTCTTTATACTTGTTGTACATTTTAAATTATTTGAGAAAATTTACTTGAGGCGAAAATTCCTTTTTTTCGGGGGAAAAAATCCTTTTCCCTCTAAATTCCCTTTTCACTGCAAAATTTCCTTAAAAGGAGGAAATTTCCTTAAAAGTGCAAGCCCTGCCCATGACTCCGGAACATCTCTGATGAGATCTCATTGGCTACTTTGATCACGATCAAGCAATGTGCAGATCACGTGAGCGTCTTGATTTCATCATACAACTTCTCCATAGTCCACAGTAACAGTAGCTAACAACACCTTTTTACAGCATGTTGCATCATCGGTTCTCACCCTGACAGGCCTGCATTCATTCACTGCTCTTGCTATGGTCTGAAGTTTCTTTCAATGCCATTAGTCCCTGCTGCCTGAAGGGGATAGACCATTACAAAGAATTCGTATCCATTCACCTTCGCAGTTTACTCTTTCATTAGATGTAGTTTAGATTACCCCTAACACTTGATGACGTCAGTGGCTACTTTGATCATGGTCAAGCAGTGTGCAGACCACGTGGAGGTCTTTGATTTCATCATACAACTTCTCCTCAGTCCATAGTAACAGTAGCTAACAACAACGTTGCAAGGCTGATTTCGTCATCAGCCGTCACACTCTCAGCCCAGCATCCAACCACTGCTCTTGTCGTGGTGTTAAGTACGTCCCGTAACATTATTCACTGCTGGGGAGAGTGAGGGTGTACATCCTTACAAAGGAATTCGCATCCATTCACCTTCGGACTTTACTCTGTAATAAGATTTAGTTTAGATTATGCCTAGCAGTTGGCCTAGAGGAGATTTTTTTTTTCGGGAGAGAAACGAATGGAAGATTACATTTTATCATAAAATACATGTATGATCAAGTAAATGTATCTATCTATCGTATCGTGGGAGAAAATATCAGTCTTCACAATCACCGATGTTGGATACAGTGATCAATAAATTGAAGAGTTTTCCTCTTTCTAGGAAGTTGACGGGAAGTATCATTCTCAGACAACACATTCATAATTATTTCTTTTTTTTTAAAATTTGTCCTCATGGGGTAAACAAAACTGTGGAAGTCTCATGTACAGACTCTCTGCTTCTTTTATACCGACTCATTTTTTCCCCCACGCTTTCGATTTTGTAAAAGGGGAGCGGAGCAGAGGTCGTCTTCTAGTTGAAGGCACATAGTAAACCGACCAAAGATTTTTATGAAAAGAGCTGTCAGAAAACTGGTCATTGCTTTATGCCTTACTCATCACGAATGCGAAAAGGATCAAATTCGCTGGTTTGGAGAAGTAAGTCTTGTTTTGGTCTCACTGGTATGTTTGAGAGTATTGGGAGTGACCAGGTATTTCATCATCATGTTGTGGCTGTTTGCACGTTGAAATTGACTGGCCTTGCCCTTGTGTTGTTAGCGGGACAGGATTTTATGAAAGGAATATTATTATATCCCGTACGGTAATATTAGGTGGGTCTTCATGGAAGAAAACAAGGCTGTGGAAGTTTCTTGCATAGACTTTAGATTTCCTTTACTCCGAGACACGTAGATCGCAATCGAATTGCAAAAGAAGGTGGGGCGGACGACACAATGAGGCTGTCTTCAACAATGAAGGCACATGATATATCAAACTAAAAAAATTAAATATTTGGGTGCGCAGTGAGGAATCTGACCATTGTTTTGTTTTCATCAAGTATGCGGATTGGATCAAATTCACTGCTCTGGAAATTCGGTCTCATTTTGGTCTGCTTGAGCGTATTGGGAGTGACCAGATATTTCATCATCACGTTGTGGCTGGTTGCACTTTGAAGCTGGTTGGCCTTGCCCCTAGCTGTTGGAGGGACAGGATAATATTATAATGAATGGAATATCCCGGACGCTAATACTCTGTGTAGGCCTGTTCTCGTGGAAGAAAACAAAGCTGTGGAAGCCTCATGCAAAGACTTTCTGCTTTCTTTACTCGGACTCATTTAAAAAGCATTCGACTCTACAAAAGGGGAATAGTCAAGAGGCAGTCTTTGAGCTTAAGGAACATAGATTTCATAAATCAGCCAAAATTTTTTGTAGAAAGAGAGTAGAGATATTCGGGTGAACAGGGTGAAAAAAAATAAGAGGTCATTTTTTGTTCTGTTTTTGTGAAAGCTTCATCACGGATGTGGAATGTATCAAATTCCCTGATTTGGAGAAATCAGTCTTGCTTTGATCCCAATGGTTTGTTTGAGAGTATCGGGATTGACCAGGTATTTCATCATCATGTTGTGGCAGGTTGCACTTCGAAACTGACTGGCCTTGCCCTTGTCTAGGCTGTTTGGCGGGAAATGAGTCTGTCAGTGGAATATTCTTTGTGTGATAATACTCTATGTATCATCATGAAAACAAAAAAAACAAAACAGAAAACAGAACAGAATAGAAAGCTGTGGAATTTTTGCGTACAGATTTTATGCTTCGTTTACCCCGATTCATTTAGCGAAGAGAGATGGCGCAGAGGCAGTCTTTGACGTTAAAGGGGTTATGGGAGGGGGGGGGTAGAGGAGTAGACATTTTCCATCTGGTGAACCAGTTAAATCCCCACCCCATTCCACCCCGCCCACCCATACCTATTACCTATGCCTCATCAGGTCCCTTTTAATTAAGAAAGAGGGGGGGGGGAGGCGGCGAAATTTACTAGTATCTATAGGTACTAGTACATTACAAAACAACAGGCAACATAACCCCATGCCCCAATTAGGCGACCTCTATTCACGGGGTAGNGGGGGGGGGGGGGGGGTTAACTAGTAACTAGACTAAATAAATGGCAGCGGCACTGTATGCTCTTCATGGAGCTGAGAAAGTCCTAGAGTGATCAGACCTGCTGGGTTAAAAATAGTGTGAAGTCGCGTGAGCGGGCACTGGCCTGGATACAAGACTCATAAACCGCATTATTATTATTCAAATAAATAATAACGTTTTCTATGCAAAAATCGCTTGATAATCCCAACTTCCTTTAATCATAACTTCTTCAGCGCACTTTAGAAATTAGCTTTAAGAGAAATCGACTATACACAGTCTCTTTGTATGTTTGCTTCACTGATATCAAAAGTAACCAGAGAGAAAGAAAGAAAGAAAGAAAGAAAGAAAGAAAGAAAGAAAGAAAGAAAGAAAGAATGATCAAGATATGCGAGCAGAATGACAAAGAAAAAAAAAGAGGAAAGAAAATTAATGCAGTGTAATGAATGCAGCGGCGTCGACACTACGCAGGTCTATGCACTTCAGATCTGTTTGGGGTTAAAAACAGGTAAAGTGGATCCATGAACATTTGCATTCATTCTAATTTATTGCTGTAAAAAGAAAATAAAAATACATGAATCTCTTTCCAAAAGTGTTTCAAAATTGGGATACTGGGTGAGAGAGGCTTTCAGGCATTATTGTCCTCCCCATCCATCTCCCCACCTACATGATTACGCCTATGTGTGTGTCGCTCGTAAGTGAGACCTATGGGTGGACATAAAAGAATGTGTTCCCCCAGGCGTTGCTCGTAACCGTTCAGAAAGGTCAAGATCCGATGGAAAATTTTTGCCAACCCATATAGAAGACGACAGATTTCCTTTCACGGTCACTGAGTAGCACCCCTCCCAACTTCTCCCTGCCCCCTTCCCCTTCCTTTTAAAACACCTATAATGGTCTTTTTATCAACAAACAAATCTTGTTGACACACTGAAAAGGACTAACCTGGGGACGATTGAAGGCTTTAAAAAGGCATTCATTATAAGCTTATATCGCTGGCACCCATATAAACCACTTAGACTAAAGCAGTTACGTAAAATCTAAGGGAAGTGTGTCACCAGGGATTTTACCAAATTAATGTCAATTTTGAGTCTAAGGCCCGAAAAAAAAAAGTTAACTCTAGAAAATTCCATGCCCCTACAGGGTCTCTCAGCTTGAAAGTCTGAACGTGCTACCACTACACCACAGGGACGCTAATTTCACAGTAATTTAATTCTTAAATACCTACTGCCTGGATCGGTCCCTAACTTTCACGTGTGAACCTGTAATGTTCAACTGTGACTCTAACACATTTTCCGAGTGCTCACAATTTGAAATATGAAAGCAAATCAGTCTGGATCATAGCAGTGTCCACATCCGTTCAAATCAATAAAATCGTTACAGTTAACGGGATGGAACAAAATTAATAGAGAGAGGTTAAAATAGACAGTGCAGCAGGCCTAGATGTGAGGGGTTGGGAAGTCATAGTTACAGGTAAAAAATTATTCATGTAGTAGGTATTCATTTCAATGTTATATTGTTGTGAAGTTAGTCTCCTTGTGGTGTAGTGGTAGCATGATCAGACATTCAGGCTGAGAGACCCCGGTTTCGATCCCTAGTACGTTCTAGTAGGTGCAGGAGATTTTCAAGTATTATAGTCATGTCGGCCTTTCTTATCAAACTTTATCTAAAAAAAAAATAAATGAGTATTTCACAGTAATTTGGTAATATCCTTACCGACACACTTTCCCGATAATCTCTCAGATCAAGCTCAATTTCCTCCCCCTTACTGAAAATGAAAAAACAATGAATTACGCCTTAACACCTGGCACATTTATAGGCATCGCGGGTATCCAGTGAGAATATTCCCTTTCAGATCCACTACCGTGGGTGTGTATGACGTCAAGTGGCTAACAGCAGTGGGGGAAAAAACGAAAAGGAGTAGGAGGGTATTTTGCAAGGCAATCATGCATTCCCACAATAGTGTGAGTATAAGAGTACATGTCTGTGCGTGCATTGCATGCTCACGCGAATGTGGGAGGAGAGGGGGATCCTCTTTCATTTTCCATGTACTGTATCATTAATACTTGATAACAAGGTAGACCTATTAAACGAATCCTTAATATCGAGGTTCTACTGTGCTTTCGTCACTATTAAAAGGTGTACGGTACCGCTACTTAACCGAATAAAACCAGACAATGGGCAGTATGTGGCCCGTGACGTCAGACTAGGTAAAGCTGACTTCACACTGAACAGTAAACACAGAAACTGCTTAAGCTGGTAAAGCGTGTTTCTCCAAGATAGCATAGAGACTATCTTTCCACAGACAACGAGCGATGCAATTATCTATTAAACAGAAAGTCACATCTTCGAATAATTATGATTTTCAAGGGTGTAATCCTATTATTTTTTTCTAACAGTAGTAGTTTTCTCTCAGAAATAGCTCCACTATAGTTTATTTTCTAATGAAAAGTTCTGCTTTTGCAATTTTCTCCTCTCCGAATTCCTCACGTGACTGACCTTCTGGGTTCAAATAAATCGTGCAACATCTGGCCAGAGCCGTGTTAGAGTGACCCGATTACCAGAACAGGAAGAAAAAAGAAAGAAGAGAAGGAGGAGTAGGAGGACGGGGGGAGGGGGGGGAGAGAAGGGATCATAGGAATAAGAGACATGAATTGTCAAGCACATAACACTCTGTGGCTGAAAATTGTATATCAACAGTTGCAGCACTAAGACGAACAAGAGAGATTCTTTCACAGTGACGTGTTAAAGAACATTTAAGCCAAGCTTAGGCTATATTAGTCTAACGATATGTATCTTGCTAGGTATCCCCATCTCCTCGAGGACTTTAAGGCTAACCCCATTTACCCATCCAGATATTACAGATCTTTAAAACACTATACTTATTTATCTTGCACCTAGTTCAACAGTGCTAACTATAACTGGGCTCATGCATTTCTCTAAACCCCTTCGCCTCCTCCTCCTCCACGTATCGGGCCTGTGAAGGCTAAAGATTACTGATCTCAGAACAGAGGGCCAGGACATACTAATTTTTTTTTCTTTGTAGACATGTTTGTCTGTGAGTAGAGACCGCCTGCATATACATACGTATACTTTACTGTAGACGTACGCACACACACACACACACACACACACACACACACACACACACACACACACACACACACACACACACACACACACACACACACACACACACATATATGTATATAATATATATTTTTCGTTTCTTGCAGAAATCGAGGAAAAAAATAATTTTTGTACATATAAGTGTTCGGTTTTACAGGCGAACGGTCAGTAATTGTAGATGAATATATGTTAAATACACTAAATACGTATCTGTACAACGTTCATAGTAGTATATTAATATACTATAACGCTGTACAACGAGAAGAAATTCCAACAGAAACGTACAGTACACAGCTTTCATAAAAGTACAACACGCAGTCTTAAAGTACAATGCATACATAAAAGTACAAAAAAACTTGTTATCATTTGATCTTCACAATGTTGATTCGTCTGACTAGTGTTTTGTCGCTGATAAGACATGAATACATTGATAACACACCACTTAAATGGTGTAAACACTCTCTCTTCACCATTCATCCCTTCTCCATTATCGTGCACGAATTTAATAACAGTATGATTTGCAGCCAGTCAAAATCAGACTTATGTCGCTAGACTAGAAACTGAGGTATCAGTTTTTAAAGTAAGTTAGACTGTCTGATATCGAAGTTTCGTTTCTTGCAGAAATCGAGGTCGAAAAATAAAAAATGTCTGTACATGTAAGTGTTTGGTTTTACAAGCGAACAGTCAGTAATTGTAGAGTAAGCTGAATTTTCATGGCGCAGATTGGATGTCTTTTATTGTGAAACATTTTTCTTCAATCAGATTTTCATTGCTTGGGTGTCATCCTCTGCCATTTCAAATGATTAAACTTCAGACCAGATTGATGCTAAGTCGAAGGACTTTTCATCTAGTGACAGTATATTATATTACATTACATGAAGCTTGCAGATGTAGAGCAGCGTGGTCGAATGGTTGTGGTGTTGAACTCAAGATCTAAAGGTCGTAGCATCGAATCTCGACCACGATCGTACTGTCTATGCATCGGGAAAGCATTTTATTCACTTTTCTCAGTTCCCCCCGTACGTAAAATGGGAACCTGGCAAAAGACAGCGGAAAATATCGTCAGAATGCTAATGATCAGCGTCTGTAGTAAATGGCAGCGACACTGTATACTCCCCAGGGAGTTTTGGAAATCCTAGAGTGACCTGGTCTGCTGAGGTAAAAATAGTGTGAAGTTGCGTGAGCGATACGAGGCTGGGTACAATGCTTATAAACTGTATTATAATGATGATTATTATTATCATATATCAAAATATCATATCGTATCATAAGAAAATAACTTCTTGTAGTCACCCAGAGCGACTTAAACCACATTTTGACTTGCTGACATTGAACAACATAATGCAGTTTTGCAGTAAGACTGCCATATCATGTGTCGGTGACTCACATGTTATTTCATCGACCTTAAGAAAAATAAAAATCTGCAAGTCATGGCACGTGACATCCTGCTTTTGGAATCACAACATCGTTTTTTTTTATCATCCTAAGAAAAGAAGTTTTATGCACTGTAAATTATGCATGTGGCTTACGCCTTTGAAAGCAGAACATGCCTCGCTGCTATTTAATGTATTATAAATGCTATTGAGGTTTACCCCTAATGTGCAAGACACCTCTGATCAGGCATGATAATAAAAAACAAAACAAATTTCATAACGTCATTAAAGAAAATCGAAAAGGGTTGGGATTTATTTGGTTNGGGGGGGGGTACTTAAATTTGTGCTATTCTGTACCCTAACGTAACATTTTTGTTCTACTTTTTTTTTTGGCGTATTTTATATTATTAAACTATAACAGATTTATGAAGCTCGATGAATTGCCCTCCTTATTAGACAGAATCTTTGGATTCAACAATTTGTTTTTAGTACAGGAAGCTAACAAAAACGAGACTGTTATATTGATCACTATTCTGAGTTCTTTTGTTTGTTGCCACCCC
>JAWQUT010000032.1:192531-205965 GCA_033807755.1 Ellobium chinense
TTTTTTTAAAAAAGGAACAAAAGAAGAATTTGCAAAACAAGTCGACTATATAAATTTGTATTCATCTTTTAAAAAATACTACTATATGTACATTATTACATCAAAAGTCATTCCTGATTTTCTCTTTGATCTTCATTAAAACCCATCATTTTTAGCTTATTCAATGATTCGATATTTAATATCAGTCCATTCGTCCCTTTTTAAATTATTTCCGATCCCACAGGATTAAGTCAATAATGTGGAGTATCATGCTTCTTCCCCTCACCCCCCCCCCCCCCCCCNTGTTTTGGTTTTTTTGTGTGGATTCATCCCTGGTTGGGCAACCGGTTTAAACTGGGCTCGGAACTCGGTCGCTGTGACCGTTCTGTACTACCAAAATCTTTAAGAAAAATCAGATTCGATGATGAAATATCATGCGCCAAACAATCTTGGGTTTACCGTAATTTACAACTTCATACACCCATTCACCTGACATTGCATACCAGCGACGGCCCCTCGCAACCAATCAGCGCGCTCGTCTGCCTTGCGTATAAAACGGCGCGTCTCGCCGCGGTAGTGTTTATTTACCTTGTTCGCCGCAAGAGCAGCAGTGAGTGAGATTACTAGAGATCGGTGTGCTGAGAGCTGACGCAAGCGTGAGACACCTACCTATCATAAGTGAAGAAATCCAGTCAAATTTTCTGAACTATTGAACTTCTCTTTGACGAAATCTCAGATTCGTCTCAGCATCTAGATAACCATGTCTTCAACTATCAAGCGAGGATTGTGTTGGGCTTTGACAGCTTTGCAAGTGAGTAATTTTAGTCCTATTTAAAATTAAAAAAAAAAAAAAATGAAAGATTTCAAATATTTATTGACACTTACGATGATAAAGACTAGCGGTAAGATGGGCACTCCTTAAGAATCGTGGTCCCGTCTGTTTACATCCGATTCAGATGGGCGGACATGAATACGTTGAGGTAACGATATTGTACTTGATATCGATACTTAATTTTTGTTAAGATGAAGGAGCACTTATCCTTGTAGTAATTGATTTGATTCAAATGAATTTGGCAATCTCTAACGACAGCACCGATGATACAGTTCATTTAGTCGTAGACAAGTCATGACAAGACAATTTCACTGCACTGAGCAGTTGGTAATAGATAATAATTTATTAGTAATCGGAATTTAGGCGATATTGTGTATTTGATACTCGATATCCATCAAATATCACCCTGGACGAGTATTACAGACGGGACCACGATTCTTAAGGAGTGCCGTAAGATGTCCTGGTGCCGAATAAATACTTTTTAAAAAATGGTCAAAAATAACTTGGCCAACTTTTGATAATTTGAATAATTAACTCTCCTCTCCCACCCAACCTTCATATTTCTCATGTTTAAGAAAAAGGCTACATTTCTTACATTATTATGACAAACCTAGATGATTAACTGATTTAACATTGATGAAACATCATTATTAATTAGCCGTTTGTTTCATGAAGAGACAATTAAGCAGGACGGTTAAAGATGGATGTACTTTTTAGCATTAATTTAGTTCATCTGACGCGGGAACTACATGCGTGAACTGAAGTTCCTGAGTTTTCGTGAATGCACTGAAGCCTAATCGACTATTCCAGGTTTAAGGGGAAATAACTGAGATTCACCGTGCGTGTCTGTTCTAAGCTCTGACTTGCAATCTTTACGTCCGAGTCACCCAGTTTCAGCCTGACACCCCTCTGTGCTGCTGAAGATAAAAAAAAAGTGGGTTGTCTGTCTGCGGTCCGCTGGTGCCATGTTCTTGCTGGCGCGCTGCCATGTTTTGTAAAGTACAGCAAACCATGGCATGATTTGGCAACGTCAAAATGGGGGAACACACAGAGGCAGAAAATGATTATTTTGGTAATCTAACATTTACATCCCAGCCCCCTCTCCTCCCCACCGTTTTTTTTTTTGGGTGGGAGTCAATGGCTTTTAAAAGTAAAAAAATAAAATGGTATTGGGTTCCAAAAGAGCCAAATCTGGCAATCCTGCTACGGTTAGGCTATCACTCTCAGCCTTTCGTCGCTGAAATTGTGCAAGAAAAGATCTTACGTATAAAGAAACAAAAGACACCTACAATATAGCGAGTCGGCAAATCTTTTCTCTCAGATTATTGGCCACTTTTTTTTAAAAGGAAAGATTTCCGCAGGCAACAACCCCCGAAATAAGAACATACTAAAGAGGGATTATTTTGATGGGACAGGATGAATTTCATTTCGATTATTTACCACTAACCCTACCCCTAACTCTAACCCTAACCCTAACCCTATTCTTACCCCTAACCCTACCCCTAACCCTACCCCTAACCCTAACGGGTTGTTGCCTGCGGAAATCTTGCCTTTTAAAAAGTTTCTCCCTCTACATTGCCTTTGGATGCATTGCACTGGGGGTACTGGAGCCTGGAGCGCTGAATCTGTGAGACAGTGTATACGTTTTCAGATTGTCGGCGATGAGTACTTGCTTAAGTTGACCAAGTCGTATTGCCAATGCTTGTAAATGGTACATAGGTGAATTAGGACGAAGGTGATGTTTAAACATTTTAGAAAACATTGAAAATTTACTTAAATTGTATTGGACAAATAGATAACATGTTGGTAATCTCAGATTCATAGATTACATGGACGCTACGCCCTTGGAATACATCAAGAGAAAAAAAAAAAAGGTGACGAAATTTAATTCTATTAAAGTTCCTGGTTCCTGAGAAAAGAATAATTCATGACCCGTGAATCTGGTTTTGCATTTCGAAAATCTAAACATTTTATTTACATGAAGGCTGCTTCGCAAAATTTTACGGAGAGGAAATCTGTTTTTCATTTAATAAATATTGCGATGCCCAGCTGACTTGAAACCTTGGTCATAAAATATGGATCTATGTCATGTCAAATTTTATAGTTCAAATTCAATTTATTCGGACCGGGGGTCAATCACAAAATATTTATAACAATATGCGTATAATAATAATCAAACTAGATTGGGTGCGAGAGAGGAGAGTTAATATTTCAAAATATCAAACGTTAGTTAGTTAGTTAGTTAGTTAGTTAGTTAGTTAGTTAGTTAGTTAGTTAGTTAGTTCCCAATGTTTTAGATAGATTATCTAAGAAGTAAGTACACAATATATTTTCATTTGAATGGCGTTGCGATTAAAAAAACAGTTTCAGCTGAGCATATATTTATTAATTAATGGAGGCAATGGTTAAGGCGGAACGTTGTCATAATATTTGACGCTCTAGGGTTGAGAAAAAAAAAGGGGAACAAAAAGCGGAAGGACACTGACGATAGGAGATGGGAAAAGAAAGTAAAATGTGTGTGTGTGTGTGTGTGTGTGTGTGTGTGTGTGTGTGTGTGTGTGTGTGTTGTGTGTTGTGTATGTGTGTGAGAGAGAGATAGAGAGAGAGAGAGTGAGTGAGTGAGTGGGTGAGTGAGTAGATCGCCCATGTGAAGAGATGAGAGGGAGGGGAAATAAAGGTCTGCAGTGACGTGGTCTCATGAGGGGTAGGGACATATGAACTCTGGTGTGTAGTGTAACGTGTTTTATAATTAATTGTTAGCCTGGGTGTGTGCCCAATCCACTAATATTCTTTGACGGTCTAACAACTATGCTATTTAGGACCGCCGCCACCTTTTCCTCCTCTCTGCAGGATGTTTTAAACGAAACCCTCCCTACCCCCACCTCTTTCTTTTTAAAATCATTATAGAGTATTTCTGGTTTTGGGTGGAATTCCGAATGTTACTCATACATACCTTATGCTCTTTGTCTCGACGGACATCAGGTTTTGGGACTCGCTTCGACTGCTGCTCTTGTCTCGATGGGGGTTAGGGTTAAGGGTAGGGTTAGAGTTAGGGGTTAAGTGTGACTGTGTGAGGGGTAGGGTTTGGGTTCTATTAGTAGGCATGAGCTTTAGTTAGGGATGTGAATCTCTTTCGGAATTCCTTCCCTGATTTGAGTCGACTAAAACAGATTCCATGGGCTCTGGACCCCCTAACCACTCCCACCCTCTCCTCCCCAACACCGTCCCTCCCCAGCAAACAAACAAACAAAAAAATGGCACTGCAGGGCTGTTCTTACTTTATCGATGTGAGTTTTTGTTTTGTTTTGTTTTGTTTTTCAATCAAGGAAATAAACATAGATGCAGGTAGAAATCAGTCCCCAAATATTGCCTATAAATCGCATAATACTGTACTGATTTCAGCTTCGATCCCATGAAGAATAAATACTGTACTGTGTGCGCCTGTGTTAATAAATTCCAGTTAAATGCGTACGGGAGAAGGAAAGGAAATGGAATGGAAGAAAAGCCTCCACTCTACCCTTAGCACATTTTCACCCTCCATCCTCCCTAACTCCACGCCTGTCCTAAACAATCTCCCAGCTTACTTTACAGAGCCACACCAGACTGACCTAGTAGCATCCGAGAAATTATAATACTGCTAAGTATGCCATAAATCACCTATCCTTTATATGGGCGGAGAGGAAGGTGGAGGGGCAGATTTACATGCAAAACTCGGGCTTGCTTTCAAACAGCATGGAAAATATTTGGATTGTTTCTCAAACCAACTCTAGAGGCAGATCTAAGACATTCCTCTGACACATACTGGAGACGTGTCTTCTCATGGGAAAGGCTGTGCCCGATTCCGTCCAGGTCGACTGATGATAAGCAATTTAATAAGACAACACCTTATCAGGTCGTGACTTACGGACAGAAACACAAGAAACTCGTTAGGTACAAAAGTGCAGCAGTCGAAGTATGAGCAATGGAGATAGCCCCTATGTCCAATCTTCTGTATGTGGACCTAACACTGTAACAGGTGATTCATAGCTATTGTTACACAAGTCTGTTGCGAATTTTTCGAGTAGATCAGGTCCCATTGTAAACGTAAATTATAGAACTTTTATTTAACCCCTATGGAAATTAATGCACAATGCCACAAACGATGAGACTACATCGTTATTCATCCCATTCATAATACAAACACATAGAGTAGTATACATCATACAGATCAATACATAATGTTACAAATGAAACACATAAAACAAAGTCATTGTTGGTCGACCGCGATGTAGTGCTTTGGTTCCCTCAGAAACCACACGACCACGCTGCCTTGCACTGTGTTGATCCCAAACTGATCTTCTTGTGGTTTGATCTTCTGTTGCCTTACTCTCCCAGTAAGAGATTTTCCTATTTTATTTTATTTTAAAGTGTAGCCTGTTGCCTTCATTGAAAGTTAGGCACTACACTTCTGATAATCATGTTTAGAACAGTTTTTATGATCATAATAGAAAATCCCGCCGAACCGGCTCCGTCAAAGCTTCCAGGTTGGACGCCGGGACGTCAGTTTTATAAATTTAGTGTAATCCTGCTGTCTGAAACGAGTAAGGTCACCTCTTTCTCCTTTTGATTCATTATTCTCTACATGTCAACTGAATTAAAAGGTTCCGATATAGACCCTGGAGATCGCCTGGTTATTTAACAATATTTGACTCTTCTGACCTCCTTCTATTTCCAGGTCACGCCCGAAAACGTCCAGCCGGAACTAGTCGGCACCACCACCAACGGCGGTGGCGAGACCTCGCGGAAGCCATTCCTGGAGGTGGTCCAGAATTTGCTGACCTCTGATGACTCTGGCCTGGAGAATAGCGAGAATGTGAAACCGACCTACTCCCGCCAGGAGATCGCTGATCACTGCTATAGCGAGTCTTGCTGGGTGGTTATCAACAACAAAGTCTATGACGTCACAAGGTTTCTCAGACTGGTGAGTACAAAAAGGACAAACCGATATTTTTCCCGAAAAAAAAAAATGATACTAAATGTTTTATAAACCTTTAGCTTAGTATAATTGGGATTAACTTGAGTGCAGTTCCCACATAGCCGTAACAAACAGTTTTCTCAGGTCTCAGTACAGCGTGTTTTCCTGTTTTCTCCAGATCCCATGAGTTGGGGGAGGCATTACCCCCTTTACATATATTTGAGAGGGGGGATTAGTAATTTTTTTTTAGGGGGATTCACTAATTTTAGTTTTTTAATTGTTTTTTTCAAGTAATGCAGACTTTGGAGGGGTGAATCGTGCGTTCAACGGTCTGGAGAAAACACTAGTGGTTTTCTGTATAAAAATCACTGCCTAAACGCAGTTCCCTGGTAACCTAACTTTTTCCCCATGCTTCGAGATGTTGCGATGAAGCAGCCGAAAATAACTATATTATTCCTTGTACAGACTGTCATGGGTATCATGAGTAACGCCTATAGATTCCGAGAGCAGAACGGATCTCTGTTAACAAAACCACTACTGAACACACCCACCTGTTTAGCCATTCCCATTAAAAAATCAATTGATATGCTCTTTAATAAACAAGCATTCTGGATAAAACAAAACTTCGGATAACATATTCTCAAAAACCTGGTCTGAAGGGCTAATGTGTTATTATAACAGAGTTCCACTGTTGCTGGAGATTAGTCGCACCCACATCTTGTTTTTTTTTTTCAGAGTAAGGTGAATGCACCCACAGGTCTTTGATATAAAGATTAGTCCAGTGCACAAAGTGGAACAACCTATATAAACAACGTAGTGAAGTTTGTAGTGGAAGCCGACGGGCAGTTGGGGTCATTTAAAGGAGTCGACCAGCGGTCAGAGTATTTTTGACCCTAGCATGCGACAACATTCTCTGCCCCTAGTCCCCAAATTACCGTCTTCGTCCGCAGTCAAAATGCTCGGTTATTCACCTCGGTAAGCCGTTTTAAAAACTTGGTCCAGGGCCCTCGCTCCTCGCCAAGTAAAGCTGTGACTTTGTGAGGAATCCAAGGGGAAGTGGGTCAGTTTGTACAGTCTTGCGACATGGTTCTGTGTTCTGTGTCTGTCTGAAGCCGTCCGTGACGGTTATATAACCCTGCCAACATGATTCATAGAGCTGACATTTTCAGACTTGTGCATTTGCAAGATTGCAAGCCCTTGAATGGATAAAAATTTATGAGAGTAAGATAAGGGATCTACGAAGTTAAAAGCCATACAACACCCCCCCCCCNACACACACACACAAAAAAAACACCAAAAAAAATGTAGATAGACTAAACAAACAAGATAGTAGAGCCCAGGATAAATGTATTACTACTTTTGCGTTCTGTGAAAGTCTCTGAATTCGACAGTGCGTCATATTAGGACTATAAACGTCTCCAAATACACAACTAACCAAAAGAAAAAGTCCTACTCAGTTCGCCATTACTTTCTACATCAATGTCGTATCTATTCCTCCTCAAAGGTCTAAGGTTCCATAGTTTCGAATGACTCAGGCAATAACAAGTCTACAGATCAAAATTTGACTCATGATAGTTACTTCCCTTTGTAGTGACGTCAAGTGATCACATTCCTAATGTGAGAAGGTCGCGAAGACGTTATTCATCATCATGGGACAACAAATTTTAAGTCCGAATTGTTTGAAAGCGACATAACCAACCAATCCTTCTTCCTGAGTTGGGCCTATAATAATATTTTATCTGACTACTCAGTACCTTCCTCTAGTTCTGTAACTGCCCTGAATAGGTCAAGAGGCGTTTTGAATAGTAGGCCTAAGTGGTGTCAACGTGTACTGCAGTCCCTTCTCTTTGCCCTCTCGAAGCAGCTTGAAGCCGCCCTGTATCCTACATGATTGCGCTTTTGCTCAAGAAAGATCATGCACTGATGTCTAACATTTCGGTAGTCGTCACGCTTTTCAATTCCCAGACACAGCACACTGAAGAATGCGAGGTTTAGGCCCAAGATTATGAATTTTTTTAAAGCTTACAACTCCACATTTCTATAAGGAGATAAGCCCCACTTCGGAGCTGATTTTTATCACTCATGATAGTCTAACAGGCTGGGCGCAAAAAGTTTTTTCTTTTTCTTCCTGTAGGTCGCAGAGAAATAGGATATCCCAGTGCTAATTTATGCAAAGTCGGTAGTTTTGTTTTTTTTTTGGTCGGGTTGAACGCAGTGCCGATCATGAAGCTGTAAGTTTGGGAAGTTGCCAGGTGTTTCGTGGGAGTTCCAACTCGTGCAGGTATTTCTGGGCGTTGGAACGACTTGCACTCGGGGCACGTTGTTTGAAGTGTAAAAATGAGATTGCATTATCAGTCAGTCCAACTTATTCTGGTTTATGAAATAAAAAAAAAATGGTTAGGTGAGGGGAGGGGTGAAGATCATAAAGAGTTATTCTACCCTTGGTTCTTATGATCCAGGAGTGCGGCTTTCTTCCTATTCCTTATGACAACCATCGACATTTAGTTCATTACGTACGACATACAATGTAGTTACGAGAAAGGAAGTTCACAATCTGGTTATTGCCCCTCAAAAACTACTTGGTTCGTATTTTGAGTGGTTCACTAGGTAGGAAGCCATCACGAATTAAGCAGCTTCACAGCCGTAACGTCACAATATAACATGACACTGGGTTTGTTTTTCCCTTAATGCTTTTTGTTTTTTATTTTTAGTTTTCGAGCGTGGGTGTGAAAATGATACCGTGAGTTGTTCACTCTCAACCACTGTCTAAAACACTATTAGGCCTACACGATTTTTAAAACAATTAATTCACCCTTCACTATATGAAAAAAGCTAATTGAACTCACAGAGAAAAAGTGGGTATACAGACCTACGCGTTTGACGCAGTGTATACATTATCTTTTTTTTAAAATTTACATTAATTTACATGCCATCGTGTTTTATCACAATATTGTTAACGCTCATTCCACATTCCCTAAAGTTTTTAAAAAAAAAAAATCAACTTTATTGGTCTATTAAGTATGACATATAATACATAATTTCGTTGCGTAGAATTCAGTCATAGTAAATTATAGATGATGATAGATGATGAGTATAATGTGAACGGACAAATAGATAATGTTGACAATAATTATACAGGTGGTGAAATCTCACGAGGAACAAGAAAATCATGTAACGTTTTTATAAAACACATTCCCTAAAGTTATTTTTTTGAGGTTATGAGAAATCTAGCACTGAAAGCAAAACAGTCAGGCAGTTGTGGATTAACTTGTAACACTTGGATATGATAACAAATCAAAACTCTACATTTGTTTTAATAGGGAAAAATAAAGATAAATGGAAGATCATAATAATATTAACAACTCAAATCATCAAAAAATGGCATAGGCGAATGTGGAATGAGCATAACATTATATTATTATTACATTGCCGAGTAGTGAGCACAATTTTTATGCTTCCCAAACCAGTTCTGAGCAAACAACAACAAAAAATCCAAACCAACAGATTCTCTAACCCCTTGTCATGCTATTGTGTGGGATTCTGCAAGTTTGCATCTGATGTTCTGAATGCCTCTACTTTTCTGCTTGCAGCATCCGGGTGGTGAAGACATTATTCTGGAATATGGTGGTCATGATGCAACCTCTGCCTTTATTGATAAAGGTCACAGCCTGGATGCTTTCGACATGCTGGCGGACTATTGTATAGGGGAGGTGATTAAGGTAAGCAAAATGCTACATAATAATAATAATAGTGCATAGCAGGCTCTGAGTGCTTTACATAGAGAAGTAAATAAGATTATATAATATTCAGCACACACACACAAGCATACTACACTCTGTACATATCTACAGATTAAAACAAAAAATAGATTTGATTAACTACAGCTTACATCGTTTTTCAACAACAACAACAACAAGTTCAACAACTTTTATTGTTTATGTCCAGTCTGTGCGTGACGGTATGTGGGCGGTCCAAATCACATTTAACAAATAGCGGGACAGAAATGACAACATGGTGTATTTTCTATGTCAGAATTACTTTATAATAATTGCAGCTCTTTTTAACTGCAACTTTTTCCATGCTCTAAAGGAGTTGCAAGAAATTGGAATGAATTGTGCCAATTTAAGTGACAACGAATTGAATATAGATTAGTCTGGTTATTTTTGATAATGAATTGATGATAATTATTGTGATAACGAAATGAATAGTTTCTGTTTTAATTTGAAATTCAGACTTAGGAAAAACCTGATTCAGGTGTTTTATGTATTACTGTATTCCTCTTGTTCTCATTGCAGGAAGATTGGTTACCGGAGAAAAATACCACGTGAAGTTACGATGATACCTGCACATGAATTGTGAGTCAGCCGAAATTCATCAACTCACCTTGCCATCGTCCAGAGAGGATGGAGTCAGCAAGTTATACTCCACACCCTGCCATTGAGAACCCTTGACACTGTCTCGCCTAACTGGGTCATGTGACTGAAAGCTTGCTAGTCTTGTGCTTGCCAGGTCAAAATGGATCCTAATTAATGGCCTAACTACTGATCATTACAAAAAGTGATGAGAGTTTGATATTACCCTTAAGATTATCAGTACTATATCTTTACTGTGAATATGTACATGTTTGTTGGTTCTGAAAGTGCATCACATTCCAAATCAAAATTTCTCTAACTCAGATGATCATTTGATATTATCAATATTTGCTCATTCTTTTGTTTTCCCCATTATGATGTTGGTTGAAATGAATTTGAATGAAATGGTGAAATGTATGGAAATTTATACAGCATAAATTTAGATGATTCGAATGAATGAATGAATGAATGAATGAATGAATGAACATTTCAGAAACCACGTGCATTGTTGATTTTATTCAGCATGCAATAATTTGAATCATCCTTTTCTGTCGGATGCCCCTTAAAGAGTTTTCTTACTTTCAAAGTTTATTAGCTTCAATAATTCAGACCTTATACAGTTGAAATTGGCACACATTAGCACATGGATAATGTCTATAAATGCTGCAAATTTAAAAAATCTTAGAAAATTAAAAACCTACGTCAAGCAATAGCATATACAATGTGCTTTTAACACATTGGCCTTGGCATGCCAGGTTTAGATCTGCCTTTAAATTTTTTTTTTTAACACTTAGATCAGTAAAATTTGCAGTACTTGTAGGTTTTATCCATCTGTTGAAGTGCTGAAAATCTTATCCCGGTTTCTAGTTAAATTATTTGACTTTGAATTAAGTGAACTTTCTTATGGGGCCTCCCAGTATAGTAGGACTTCATGATACTCAAATACTCAACATGCCCCGGAGAATCTACTGTAGTGCTCAGGTCCTTCATTATCAAATTTATTCAGTGAGCTCAGAAAATCTCACTGACATGGAATAATAATAATAATAATAATAATAATAGTAAGGTTTATAACTGAGGTACATATGTCAGTGCTGCTCATACGAATTCACACTATTATTACCCCAATAGGCCTCATCATCAACTCCCTCGGGAGCATACAGTGCAGCTGCCATTTTCAGTTGCTGATCTAACAATATTTACTATTGCCAATAGCCAGGCACCCATTTAACAGATGGGTAGGCACTGACAACATGACTGTGGTCAGGAATTGTACACATTACTTTTACATCCTGAGTTCGGTGGCATAACCATTTGGTTGTGATTGACTGATTTTCTGGAATATGAGTTCATGGGGTCCTACTGTACGTAGTTATACATGTTGCAAATGTGTAAAATTGGCAGCAGTATTAATATTTAACCAGTGACCGTCATAAATTACCAGTGAGCATCACAGTTTTTACTGGAAGAATTTGTTGACCCACTGTATTTTTCATTGCTGTCTGTGAACAAAGTTGTTTCGTCTGTTTCTGGTAATGCAGTCCACTTTGCCTAACTGTTATGTATAAAAGAATACAGGGAAGGTTGTAATCAAGAGGAGGCTGAGATTAAAGGATAATGTTTATACTTAATGTTTTCTAAAGAAGAGCGAAATGTTGCAGTTGAGAGAAAATCAGATATAACGGAATGTGATGAAGCAAATTTATCTGTATATTGGACAAAGAGCTATGTTCACAGGTAGCACTGATATGTGACTCTACATATTGCATAATTACACGTACATCATATTGCTCCTGGCTGTTGCATAATACTGTAATGTGCTGAAACTAACAGTGATTATGCAGTGTTACAGCATAGCATAACAATTTTAGCTGACATATTAATAATTGTGTTTTATTGATGTGGAGGGTGATTTCACAGCATAGGGCTACTGTTTCATATAGTGAAGTGATAGTATTCATTCCACAACCATGATGTGTTCCCTTCATTGCAGTTAAGTTCGATTCCAGTTTATCAATTTAGCTGAGCAAAGAATAGATTTTAGTTTCGTTCCTTTGATTGTAAAAGTTTTGAAGTTTATTACAAATCA
Organism: Ellobium chinense; assembly: GCA_033807755.1. NCBI lineage: Eukaryota > Metazoa > Mollusca > Gastropoda > Ellobiida > Ellobiidae > Ellobium > Ellobium chinense. The sequence goes on from JAWQUT010000032.1 coordinate 204,738, forward strand.
TAGTAAGCTTAGATTTGTTATGAATCAGGAATTCTACCTCTCCATATGCTGGAAAATTAGTACAGATGGGAGATCTTTTGCAAGCGACCATAGTATCAACAAATGACCTTGGTCTAAATCCAGGGCATAGGCAACAATTAATGCTCCAGTGAACATTTATATTTGTCTTTTATTCTGTTTTAAAGAAGTGTCCCTGATTATTTAAACTTTGACATGTTGGGACTTGACATCTTAAAGAAGATTACAAATCAGCTTCATCCATTAAAAAAACGCAGAATAATTCTTTAAAATTTTTAGCTGTATTTGCTTTATTCTTTGTCCTTTTTTTTGTTTTGAAGTTTTACCTTGTATACGAATGGAACTGACAAAATTCTATTGAATTTCTGCATCCTTTTGGATAAAAAATCTAAGCACTGAAAGTAATCATATTATACATGACATTCAATTTTTAGCAGTCTATGAGACTGTTATTGGTGGTAGCATATTGTTTACAAAGAACTTTGTGGTATGGGTAAGTTTTGATAGCTTAATACAAATCTTAGATCAATACTTGCCTTAGAACTCCTCATTTGAGAGAGTCTGCACAAATTCAAGGTAAAGCTGTTATATAAATGATTTATAGCAAATGCTTTTATAGGCACAAAAATGTTTTAGAAAATCTTCATTTTATTGTCAGTGACTAGAGTTATGAACTTTATTTAAATATTGACTGTCTATTTATTTATTGTGTACTGAACTGTTGACAAGTATCTTTTATTTTGTAAAGCAGTACACTGCACTGTATTATATCTTATTAACAAATTTTCATGTTGTTGAAGAGTTTTCAGATTTTTAATCCTGCCAGTATCAATGCATAAATAAAAAGAATTTTCATTATTTTAAAATTTACTATTGTTTAGTAGTTTTTATACTATTCTGTGATGAGTCCACCAGGAGTGTTATCATGTTGAGAATGTGTATGTGTGTATACATATATGTGTGAGCAGTTGGGAAGTGTGTTAGGATCATGGTTGAACACCAGGCTCACATGTGAAAGTTAGGGACTGATTCAGGCATTAGGTATTTAAGAATTAAATTGCTGTGAATTTAGCATCCTCATGGTGTAGCGGTAGCATGTTTAGACTTGCAAGCTGAGAGACAAATTCAAGGAAAAGCTGTTAAATAAATGATTTATAGCAAATGCTTTTATAGGCACAAAGATGTTTTAGAAAATCAATTCAATTCCTGG
>JAWQUT010000032.1:245429-260672 GCA_033807755.1 Ellobium chinense
AAGATGCAGCTTCGAGATTGGTGAAAAACCGATGCCTCCAGCCTATCTTGCAAAGGAAATAAGACACAACCATATCAGTTCCATTTTTTTCCATGTGGTTAGAATGCACATTTCCATCTGCATATAGACTAGATGGGAAGTTGGAAGCGTTGCTTTAAGGCAAGGAGAAAAACAAAAGGAGGGTGGTAGATAAGAACCGTGCTGCTGTTTCACATGGCTTAGGGCTTAGTGACATCCGCAAAATTGGTTCCGGCTACTGTGGGACCCTGTGTTGCGCTTTGAGATCAGTAAGTGTCTGGCATGTTTCTTTTTCCCACGGAGCTGATACATGACAGTAATTTTAAGTAGATGAAAAAAAAAGTAATAGAAATAGGACTTTTATTTACCCCGTCTGAGAATTGTTTCTAAAAGCCATACAATATTCTGCATCTAATTCTATATCTAATTCATAATTAATACACATACAAGCAGAAGTGTTATACATCTTATTCATATTGTACGTACACATCGAACAATTATACATTAAACATATAAGAACCAGACTATTAGACATGAAATCCTCAACAAAATCACTGCTAGTCGCCGCGGGGCAACGCCATGGTTCCTGGGACTCCTCCCCCCCCCCCCCNCCCCTCCAACTCTAAAGTCAGGTACACCCGAGAGGAGTGGTGAAACGGACACTACAGCAAAAAACCGTCTGAGTCGAAATCGAACCCACAAACCTCAGACTTGAGATTCTTCAGATTGTGAGAACCACTCCAAGCCTCATGTCCTCGGTGCCTCCCATGAAATGGGAGCTCAGGCAGATGTCAGAAAGGCATCTAAACTACAATTTTGGGGTTTTTTTTTTTTTGCTATACAAAACGCACCCATCAGCAAAATTGCAACATTCTAACATTATTATAAATCTTCACACTCCTGACCTTTGTTCTGCTCACCCCGAATCCGTCTCGTCGAAAAACTTTGTCATATAAAAAAATTAAATCTATTTTCAGATACTCTATTCCTGTCATGTTTAATCAGGGGGACGCCTCAGAGTTTATGTGATTTTAAGAGGTAAAGATTTCTTTTATGTTTGCTTTTAAAAACATTTCTAAACTTTTTATTTTTAACAAATCTTTGCACTCCTGACCTTTGTTTCTCCCACCCCGAACCCGTCTCGTCGAAAACCTTGTAGTATAAAAATGAAATCTATTTTCAGATACTCTATTCTGGTAAATTTTTAAATTTTTTTAATCAGAGTGAAGCCTCGGAGATTTATGCGATTTTAAGCGGTTTTGATGTTTTTTTTCTCTAGATTTTATTTTATTTGATTTGTTTTAGGTGAGGAGTGGATGAATGAAATGGTAGTGAGATTTTGAAGTACAGTACCTGGACTGAGACAGGAGGAGATTCACCTGATACTAACATCAGTGTTAGATTAACCTATTCGCAAGAGTGGCATATGCTACGGGCCTCACATTTTCGAGGGCTCCACAGTAAATGCTTGCAAGCTGTCTGAAGGAATAAGGAATCCAAGATCAGATTTCATGTTGACCGACATTTCCTCGGCCATATTTTGTCACTGCACTAAAAAAAAAAAAAGCGAGCTTCCGCGATGTGTAATTGACAACTCTCTCTCCCCTCCCCTTCCCCCTCCCATATCCTTTCCCATCCTTCATCCCCAAAAAAGTCAATACCAATTACACGATATAACTGAAACGCAAATTTTCATAGGAATATTATTGATAGTAGTTCACTCTTTCTCTCCCTTTCACTCACTCACTCACTCACTCACTCACTCACTCACTCACTCACTCACTCACTCACTCACTCACTCACTCACTCACTCTCATCTGTAAAATAGGAGGCCCCACGGACCCTAAATCCATCCGGACCCTAAATCCATCCGTTCCTGATGCTACAGTTCCACACTAGATCAGCCCGGCCCTGGATTGCATGAATCTTCTTGAGGAAGAGTTTCATACCTGACAGCCTTCTTATGCTATAAAAATGGAAATCCAAATCTTTTGAAATCTTTCATTAGCATCCACCGTCACGCACAAGAATGTTAGAGAGTGGGCAAAATTGACTATTTAATGTAAGCTTAATGCCAAGAATTTCAAACATTCAGGTCTGGATGGAACTTGAAAGTTTTTCAACCGGAAAAAAACTTTTCAGAGATTTTCTTAGAGCTAGTGACAACCTGATTTTCGAATTTCAAGTATCGGGTTATTCAGCCATCATGCTTCCAGTATTAAACGCATCGACTTTTTTTCGATTATGATACCCAGTGCAACGTTAGACTGAGAATTATCTTACAGTCTGATATGATGTTTTCGATACTTTGATAGACCTGGTACTTAGATCGGGAGGGGGATCGAACGTACTAGAGAAAAGTATGAGAACTGAGATTAGGGAATTGCAGTTGGGTTAAGTATAACAGTACAAGCTCTTTGGTGAGGCGTAACAGGCAGGATGATACATTCAGTGAACGCTTGGAAGATTTTGCTTTATAAAGGTCTGCCCTTGTTCACCACGCCTTTGCTTTATGTTTTATTTGTTAATTTTTTTTTTTTTTTGATTTTGTTTATTTGTCTCTGTTCATAGGACACACATTCATCAGAGGTCCATCCTATGTCTCTATGTCTGTCCTTAGAAACAACAATCGATAACCCTCGTTTTAACATGGACATCGCTGTCTGTATGTCTGTCTGTGTGCCTGTCTGTCTGTCTGTCTGTCTGTCTGTCTGTCTGTCTGTCTGTCTCTGCAACGGCCTTTTACCTTTAATAAGGAACTTAAATGTAGTCACCATATCTTAACCGCATATACCTAGTTATGAAACATCTAAATGCTGTATCACCATCCCCCTTCCTGGCATCGTTCTTGGCAAAATTACACTGACCAGTATATCTCTCACCCTTTCGTTCCCGCGGGATATTCTTGCATGTCGTCCATATTCAGGATACGCTCCTGATGATGTGCGCATGCCGGTGCAAAATGAACAGACAGAATCGATACCTTCCATCAGCTTCGTCACTCTCTCGCATCTCTTAACCTCTTGAAAGGTTCTTGGGAAATCTTGAACAGAGTTGCCAAATAGTTAAGGCGATGGACTCAAGATTTAGAGGTCATGGGTTCGATTCTCGATCTCGGTCAAGTTGTAAGTGCCTTTAGAAAGCATTTCTTCCACATTTTCCTCAGACCATCCATATGTATAATGAATACCTGGCTACAGGCAGTGGAAGGTATTATCAGAATGATAATGATCAGCGCCAGTAAATGGCAGTGGCACTGACTGTTTCTTAGGGGATTGAGAAAGTCATAGAATTATCAGACCTCCTGGGATCATAATAGTGTTAGGTTGTTTGAACTGACATTGGTCTGGATGCGAGACTTAAAAACCGCGCTAATCATCTTATTATCATCTCTTTGATCATATAGACATCTTTCCTCTGTATACTCGTATACTCCATAGTAATGGTATGCTCCTGAATGTGTGCGCATGAGTGTGCAAAAAAGGTGCAGAAACGATCAACACTTTACAACAACTGCTTTTCCTCTCCGGCACCATTTATCCAAATAAAACTTATAATGCGGTTTATAAGTCTCGTATCCATTTATCCAGACTTGTGTCCACTCACGCGACTTCATACTATTATTACCCTAGCAGGCCTCATCACTCTAGGACTTTCTCAACACCCTGGGGTTCATACAGTGTGGCTGCTATTTACAGGCTCTGATTACTAACATTCTAACAATATCTTCCACTGCCTATAGCCAGGTACCCAATTTGCAAACGGGTGGACTGGGAAAACTATGAATGAAATGCTTTCCCAAGGCACACACAACACGGCCGTGGTGAGGAATCGAACGAATCGAACTCACGATCTTTGCCGTAACCATTCGGCGACGCTACACCTCTTCAAAGATTCTTGAGAAACTGTTCTTTCTTTGTTAAAAAGACACTTGTCTTGCATAGGATATTCCATATTGAGGGTCTGCTCCTGGATGTGCGCGTATGCACGTGCAAAAACAGAACAGAGAGGATCGATATTTCCAATAGCGTCTTTACTCTCTAACCTCCCCATTAACCTCCTCAAAAATCTCCCGAAAACTGTTTTTCCTACATCAGATAGACACTTGACATGTGTGTATATATTCCACATTGAGAGTATGCGAATATAAAAAAAGAACAAGAAGGATTAATACTTTCCAATAGCCTCTTAACTCTCTGGCATTCCTTATTCTCGTCATAGATCCTTCGGCAGCCGTTATTTCTTAATAAGACAGTTTACGTGTGAATAAAGTCCGTTTTGAGAATAATGTTTCATGGTGTTGTGCTTGTACATGCAAGAAGGAGCAGAAAGGATCGATACTTTCCTTTACTCTCTGGCATTCCTTAAGCTCCCCTGAGATCCTAGGAAACCTGGAACTTCTAACTTCAGATAAACAAGTTTCGTGTATAATCACACTTTATTCTTTTGTGCATCCGCCAGATGCGAACCTAGACTAAATCGTTACGGGATAAAGCGGGATAAAAAGATAGAAGGAAACAGTGGAGGTTCTGTTTTAGGCACGGTTTTAGATGCATCGACTTTTGCCGTCCACAGTAGACTGGTGGCAGCCCCCGCCTATGAATAATATAGGTTACAGGCCTGTAAGTCTACTTTCATTATTGGGTCCTAGAACTTAGGGGTTATATTTGACCTCCCTCTTTCCTTCTTTTGGCATGCCCTGCTTCCAGTAATAAGGGCCCGAGGGGGGGAATTTTGATTTGATGTCAAAGTGTCCATTTTTAGTTTATTTTGCCAGGCACTATTTAGCCCTGGGTGGGACTGTCAGGTCAAGGGTGTGCTCAGGCGGAAGAGGCGGGGTTCGGCCTTGACCAGTGAAAATGGTAGGGTGTGTTTACAAATAGCAACCAAGCTCAAAATTTCATCGGGCTTGCTGGGCTTAGGCCAGTCTTAAAAGTTGGGCCACACAATGAGCTTCAATCTGATATATGTCTGTGTGAAAGCTAAATCTTTGGATTCAGAGGGTAGCTCCAAAGGCTAATATAGCCCAAATAAGAAAAAAGGCCCATTGGCCTTATAGGTCTGTAACCTTATAACTATAGGAATTGTGAAAAGTCAATGCATCCAACGCAGGTTTGGGCAGAACTGGGATAATATGAACATAGTGAACTTAAGGTCAGTTCACGTGAACTTGATCTAAGCTTAATAGTTATTTTAAACGAACATTTTATGTGGATCCGAACTGAACTGATTTTCTTGGTAAACTTGCCTCAGCTTGGTCTGAAGCTGGTCAAAGAGCTATGGTTATTTCCAAGCAGGACCTCATGCCGTTCGCAGCTGACGACAAAAGTCGATGGGTCTAAAGTCTGCATTACTTGCACTTTGCAGGCCTTGTTAGCTAGAACACATTTGCCTGGCAAAAGAAAAAAAAAAAAGGATCGCAAAGGGGGGGGGGNGGGGGGGGGGGGGTGGAGGGAGGGAGAGGGTGAGGGAGAAGGGAAAGAATTACTTTCTGTTATCTCAAGGGTTCCCAACATGGGAATGCATAATACCCCACAGGGATATGCCACGCAGATGGAGTAGTGTGGCCGAATGGTTCCAGGCGTTGGACTCAAGATTAAAAATCATTTCATAAGATGGATTCTCGCGGTGAGCATATTGTGATTATATTCCTTCACAATTTCCACAGTCCCTCTGTAGAATGGATACATGACTATAGGCAGTGAAAGATATTGTCCAAAAACTATAGAAATCAGCAGCTATGAAAGGACAGCGGTACTGTTTAATCCCCAGGGAGTTGTTAAAGTTGCTGGGTGTCATAATAGTGTGAAGTTGCACGGGCGGGCATTGTCTGGCTGCAAAACTTTCAAACTTCATTATTATTTCCCAGGGTTTACACGAAGAGCATACAAGGATAATAGAAAGACGAGTCAATGACTGAGCTTATTTAAGGCTTATGATACTAACTAAGAGCTGTGGCCGTATGTATAACCCTTGTGTTAATTTACGCATTGCGGTAACCCACGGGAACCCCTAAAACATCAGTAAAATTCACTGTAGTTAACGCAGTTCGTAAATTAACGCAAGGGCAAGGATCATGCCTGCGGTCACACATGGGTGATTTTAAGATGGCGATAAACGGGATGATTGCATTATGCCGCACGCAACTCGCATTCTTTTGTTCCAGAACATCAAAGGGTGCTCAGACGGAGTTTGGAATTTCGCAGTGCAGTGGTAGGACCGCGCGACAGCGCCGCTTCCTTAAAGATAGTGCTGTAGAGAGCTTTATACTTCGGATTTTTTGGGCCATTTTTGGGATAGTCCTGGTCCTGGCAGGATTCTCGTGTCCATTCGAGATTAAGAATGACACCCGACATTTTAGGATTCTATACCAGAAGACACTTCTTAAAAACAGCCAGGGTGTCGAGCTGAAACCTTTCAATCGTGGAAAAATTTAATGTCGTGGCAATTCTGCAAAGAGACGGGCAGAGGAATATGGCCATTACGTTAGAAGTATTTCAATCTGCTTTTCAATGTCTTCAAACCTTTACATCAATAAACCTCGGTTGGTTCCATTAAAACTTTCCTGAGCTTCAACAAAAATGCTTTTTATATACTTGTATTTCACAAGATACAACCCATTTGTCAACATTTTCACTCCAAATGTCGGATTCTCCCTGTCGTTCGCATTTCACCAATATGTGGCCGATAATGGATCGCAATAGCTAACAAACAAACTGACCGACAGTCACGTGACAACCAAACAGGCAGACAAATGGAGACATGAAAATGCTCAATTTCCTCTCTCGTCTCTCGCATCACTTTGTGAATAATAGTCCTGGCCGCATCTTCGCCTGATCATCTCTCCTTTCGACCACCACCACCCTTCCCCTCTCAAAATAATGTCATGAGTTAAAAGGCTAGCGTGCAGTCAATTAATCCATTATTACTGATGACCTGTAGCTAAAGTAATCAGTAATCGCAATAAATAAAAAGATCAAAGTATCGCCTGTCAAGTGAATAAGTAATACTCCATACCATGTGGCTTCCTCTGAGATGATAAATATTTTTTTCTGTTTCCTCCACATTCAAATACGAGCACATATACAAAAAGAGGAGATGGGTCAGTAAAGAAATAAAACAGGTAACAAAGAGCTTCATGTTAAGAAAGGTTTATTTAAAGGAAGCAAACTTCATTTTTTTATCACATAGAAAGAGTTGATGAAACAGTGTAGATTGTATTACATGACGTCACATACATGTGATTAAAGCTGTATTAATTGGTTGCTAGAGAAGCAACGAAGCAACCAGGTGGAGTAGGTCGTACTATAAGCTGCTTGCATTAAGAGTTGTCTATTAAAAAATAGTACTTCCCTTTCGTTACCTTTAAAGTGCGACTAAAGTACTTTTATGGTGTAGTGCACAGAATCCTGTGAAATTACTATTTTAACATGCATCAGTGGTTCAAACTTCCTACTGACCTTCTCAAACCCATCAAATCTAACGCGTTTCGAAGAAATCACAAAGAAACACATGCCCATGCCCTCCTGTGTTAGCGTCACCGCTGCTCGCCTCGCCAGAAATACGTGACGTCACCAACACCGGTGTACACGCCTCATGGCTATAACGCGTCGGGCTCAAGGCTATTACGCGTAGCGCTGCACTCAGTAGGGCTCGCTCCCACGTGGAAACAGTGGGTTATTGTTGTGCGGTAAACTGTAAATCTAGAGATGGATCGGCAGAAGACACCGTACAGCACGTGGAGGCATCTGTTTAAGTAAACACTGATGTGGAGATGCATGCTAGCAAAGTTAGATCTAGATCGAGACTAGTCTACTAAGTTGAGAGTAGTCTAGACTAGCACTTGGTCAACAATACAGAGAGCTGAACTGTGACAGAATGCTTGCTTGCCATTCCTGAATGGTGGTCCAATAGTCTTCTCCTCAATTATATCCTCGTCATCTGTTTTTCGGTGCAGGGGCTCGAACTGATACGGCTCGACCGGTGCTGTCATTGTTCTTGATCGAAAACACCGCGACTTCGGCGCTGACGTGACGTTTCCGGTACGGTTTTTTTCTTACAATTTCAGAATAGGTTAAAAGTTGTAAAATTAATTTCGAAATATTATTTTTTAGCAAAAATGATGACTTTTGATCTAAAACTTGATATTGAAAATATAAAAACTGTCGGAAATCACATTTTTTCTAGCACTTTAGTCGCACTTTAATGTCTGCTGAGTACCTAGAGATGATTACTCCTCAATGTGTCTGTCAAGCCCTGCGTATCGAGTTAAAACGGATAGATTTCCCTTTCAAATCTTTCTTTTATTCCATTGAGGAAAGAGGATTGCTTAGCTCTTTGGTACATTCAGATCACAGGTGAAAGTCTTGATGTAACCAATATTTAGACTGGTTCCTTAGACAATTCAATTCAATTCAGTTTATTAGCTCTGGCAGAGTTCTGCACTAGAACACACACACACACACACACACACACACACACACACACACACACACACACACACACACACACACACACACACACACACACATAACACTCATACGCATACTCAAGCAAGCGCACACAATCCAGACAGCCCATGTCCCAGCAAAAGTGAGCTTGAGGGAGCGGAGAACTGTGACGATCGAACAGAAGTGAGGAAACGTTTTGCGGGACTATACTGATACATAGCAGACGAAGCATTGATNACACATACTCGCGAGCGCACACACATACTCATACACATATATATGTATCAGGCCTAAATATGTTTACTTTTCACCATGACACATTTCTCATTCAACGTTGTCCATGACGGCATGACGACATCCTTTTCGCAATGCCCACTTCCACATGTAACCCTCTCACCCAACCCATTCTCACTTTCATATCCTTTACTCTCCAACCTTTCTCCCTCTCTCCTGAAGTCTCAGGCTCTCTACACGTCTTTGTATGACCTATATCCTTTTCTCACAACATAATAATAGAGTGTAAAAATCTTAATGTGTGCAAAATATAACACAGGCGCCAGCAACATTTGGTCTCTGAGAGCTTGTGTCATCCTGCAACACACCTAGAACTTGAACATAACCTTGACACAGCTGCTAGATATCTTTGACCTCTAACATTTTCTTCCTTTCTCACTTACCGGCACATCTTGGACACAACTTTGGTTTAGGTGCTAACAGATCTTTGGTTATTTGACATTTTCTCCTTTTATCATTAATTAGCAAACCTTCAACGCAATCTTGACAAACTGGCCATCAAGATTTGACCTTTGACATCTTCTCCTACTCTTTCATGCCAACATGCTCTAAACACAACCTTGACTTTGACCTTTAACATCTTATTCTCTTTTTTTTTCCACCTGCCAACACATACTTAACTCCAACACAGCAGGTCTTTGGCTTCTGACAATTTCACTTTGTCTCACTTGGCAACTCAGTGTGGACACAGCCTTGACACAGACTGTAGCCAAACCTGACGCCTTCTCTTTTTCTTACTTGCCTGCCCACCTTGCCGTTGACCTTGTGCAACACCTTGACACTGGCGCTAGCAAGCCCTTGACCTTCGACTTATAGGTGGGATTAAAAATATAGTAGAAAATAGGACTGGCGACAAAGTTCATGAGATGAGTCGTGGCGAAGAATCGAAGAGAGGTCACCTGAAGGCTTGTGACGTCGGGCGGCTCACTGAAGCCGAAGAAGATAATCAGGTAGACAATCCATGGAGGTATCCAGAAGACGAGGAAGGCAGCAGTCACTGATAACAACATCCAGGTCATCTAGCAGAGGAACAAGGGAGAAAACAGATCAAATCTGATCAGTATTTTATCACCCGCTAGATCCCTTTCCGCATTACCCCATTTCGTGTGTCCATTTTGCGGGACTTCATTACAAAAAAGGGTCAACTTCGCGACACTTTTCTACAAAAGAAAAGATCCACTTGCGGCACCTCACCACAAAAAAAGGTCTTTGTGGCATTCCCATTGTACAACACTCAGTATCGAGACTGTACATATGTGACACCACCACGTTTTACTAATATTTTAAGAACTGTGGGATAGAGAGAAGCAAGCTTTTTTAACCTACAAATTTATGCATATGGTTTATTTAGAAAGATACAGTAATGCATAATCCACGGTTTAAGGGTTGTGGATCCCCTTACAGGAAATAGAATAAAATAATGCGCACTACAATGGTATCTTCTATAGGAATAAAAGGGGTAAGAAAAACAACGTAGAGAATAGACGGAAAGGTATCAGCAATCGATTGCATTATCAAATCTGTACACGGAATATGTCCGCAAATGGAAACTCGTTCGAAGTACCGCAAAATGACAGCTCCCACCCGAATATACATTTTTGTGGGAAGGAATGGTGGTGTGGTGGTTGGGGAGTGGAGNGCGCTTGGGAAGCGCGCTTGACCCTAAGAAAAGATCTTCAGCCAATAAGCAATAAGCAGGGAACGAACAGACACAATACGATGCTCGAATGAGGATAGGGAGAGAGTGAAAGAAAAAAAGAAAGAAAGGAATAAATAAATAAATAAATAAATAAATAAAGAAAGAAAGAAAGAAAGAAAGAAAGAAAGAATGAAAGAAAGAAAGGAAGAAAGAAAGTAAGCTTTGGTAAGGGTCAGCGTGCAACCTCTGTTTATGAGCATTAGATCTATCAGTTCACTTCCTGCATGAATACAGAGGAAAAATAATGCTTTTGTCTAAGCTTACAATTTTCAAGTCGAACGACACCAAACCTAATAATTGCAGTCTTCAGAAAAGATATAATTCTAAACCTGGGACACAGTCATCCCTTGTCGATTTTGATTGTTCGGCGGAAAAATAGTGGCCTTTTCAGCAGTGGTGTAAATCGCTCTTATTTTTTCCCCCCTTTTAACATACAAAAAAATCAAAGTTACTGTAAAACGTATGTTTATTTATAACAGCAAAGGTAAACCGTCCTCATTTCCAGGCCTAGGCCAGGTAGCTCCTCAGCAATAGCAGGGTTAAAATCTTTTAAATGATAAAGAAAGTTGTAAAGTACAGTTAAAATACAGTTGAAAGCTCATTTTTCACGTTTTTCACATGGTTGTTTATGTCATTCTGGACAGATACCTGTGACCACATTTTCTTACTTTTTGTTTGTCTGTCACATGAGCGGTTCACATAGCTTCCATAATCGTTCGCCAAAGATATCTTTTCTGGAAGATTTACATCTTCACAAGCTGCACAGTTGAGCTGAACTCCTTAATCTCTTCTCGCTAAAAGTGCAAAACTTCTTCGCCGTTAAAAAAACAAAATGGAAGCTTACTTTTCCCCTGAAAAGGCCATCATCTTCATCACTAAGGACTCCATGTAAATGGGTTATTTTCCGCAAAAAAAAACAACGGAAGCTCTTAAATCACACAGTTTGGAAACAATGTATGTGTCATCGATAAACCGTCACATCATTTTACTCGGCACAAAGTGTTGCTTATTTGTGGATTTATTTCTTAAGGGCAGCCATTTGTATTCAGGCCAGAAAAGATCAGGCTTATATTCTTCATGCTCTGCTGTCCCTTATTTGTTAAATGGATATATAGAGTATGGGCCTACCTTTATAAAGGGCTCAGTAATTTAGTGCTAATCGATAATAGGTCAACTAGCCAGTGGTCCTTTGAAGCCTTAAAATAGCATATTTTATTTAATGAGTTCCGATTTCAGTACCGTAACAACGTCAGTAGAATCCTCTGCACTTCTACAACCACACCCACACCCACACCCACACCCACACCCACACCAAACTGACATGAGACAAACCAATACCTACCTGCCTCTCACGTTTAAATCTTTTGCGGCTGCTGTTGGATCTCGCTGACCCTCTAGAGGACTTGGAATTTCTGGAGTTTCTAGAGTTCCTGGCCCACGTCTTAGCTCGTAGCTTTCTCCACTTAGCGAAGAAGACGTCCGTTGGCTCATCGGTAAAAATTTCGTCGTCATCGTCGTCCAGACAGCTGTCAGCTTCCTGGGGGTATTTATGGGGCGGTTCCGCGAAGGTGGGGGTTTTGCTTGACTCTCTGGATGAAATACTACCCGTGGAGCGAAGAGCGCTTCGCGGATGGGGAAAAGGCGGAGCTAAAGTACAAGCATCTTTGGCATCATTTTTTAATTCGTCAATAGCTTGGCAAATGGGAGTGTCGGTGGTGCAAGGGGGACCATGATCTGCAGCGACATTTGTCAGTCTATCTATTTCTGCATCGTTCTTGTCATTGTCAGTGCTAGACTCATCGGACACATTCTTAAGTTCGAAGGATACCGTGTCGTTGCTAGGGCATTTTTCTTTTGAAAGGGACTTCGTATAAGATGAACCAGGGTCAGCTGGCTTGCTTTGCTTCTCAGGAAATATCCTTGTTTCTTTCAAACGATTACACCGGCAGTGAAGATAATTCTTTGATTTAACTTGCGGTGATTTAGAGAGACATGAATCACTTTTCCTTAAATCATTAGCAATATATCTCAAACCTGATGGGACAACTTTTTGTCCGCTACAATCTATGTTGCGAAGTCTTGTATCTGTTTGTTGACTATCAGGAGAAGTTTGCCCAATGTGAGGTGAGGACTGAGAAATTGAAGCCACAAATGGAAATTTACAGTTTGAAATATTAGACTTTTTCGCATTTTCGCTCACCATACTCAAACGATTTGAACATAAATAGCGGCAATTGTTCTGCCCTTTGTCACATTCACAAGATCTCCACACCTCTTTCACTCCCAAATTATTCGTGTGATGGATCGATACGCCATGTTCACGGCCGAATATTTCAGGACTGCTGGAAATTCTTTTGACAGACGTGTGATCTTGGACGTCATGCCGCTGAAGCCGTGTGGAATGTGTGAGGAGCAAGTGACGGAGTGAAAAGAAGCCTCGTCCCAAGAGGCTCTCAGACCGGGCATCATTTCCGGTGCACTCATGCCGCGGAAGAGGAAGTGTCAAAGACCACCGTTGCCTTGGCGATTCATCTTGAGTTGTGAAGTCGTTCTGTGGTATGTTTCGTTTTCCACACTTTGAAATTTGAACGTGTTGAGTTGGGATTCGAGCAACTGTTTCCTTTGATACCGGGTTTAAGATAGGCGATAGCTGTTCTCCACTTTTGCATAAATCATGATTATTGTTCAGCCACTGCTTAGTCCCCGAATGTGCACATGTAGCAGGTCGATCAATCTCTTTCTCGATGCAGTCCGAATAGGCCTGACACCTAGAAAATTGAGCTCGATTCACAAAATTACACCCAGGAGAGACATTGTGGAAAGTTTCACCGCTAGAGATACGTTGGCTGTCCTCGAAAATTTGAGGAGTTTTGTGTCCGGGAAAGCCATTAGAGAATAACTCGCTTTCAATGCCAACAGCTTTTGAGGTCAAAGGGCAGCGTTCATCTTGTGATAGCTGCTGCTGCGTAATGCTGTTTGCACAATCCCGATATGACTTAGACTCCAAACCTACATCTAAAGCATTCATTATCGACCCATCCTTGCCCAGATTGTTTACTCCATTTCCAGTATCGGGTGTAATGCTGGAAGGAAAGGTATGGCCATGCGACTGTGCGACTAAAAGGGCCATATTTTCAGCATTCTCAGAATCGTTGCCTATATCGTCTGTCTTGTGAAAATCCTGCTGTCCCTCACCTATTATCGATACCTTTTCGTTCAGTAGCAGCGACTCATGTTTATCGCCTTGAGTAGGGAAAGGAGAAACATCAGATTTCTTCAACGTTCTGTCACGCCATTTGGAAAGCACCTGCCGCCATAAACTTTGAGAATTTCTTGAAGGTTTGTGAGCGGCATTGTTATGCATGTGTTGGTTTTCTTCTTGTGGTGCCAGACCATTGTTTTCTAATAGACGTTGTTTGATCCTCACTTTTTCGCTAATTCGCCTGCAGACATTTATATAAGCGAAAGTGACGATAATGAAACTAAGCACAAAGAAAGAAAGAAGCATCATTATGTAGCCCAGCGTTAATCCTTGCAGTCTTATCCCATTGATCATGCACATAGGGTTATCGACGCCCACAAGCACGGGATAGACACAATACGCTCCGCTGAAGACAATACACAAGATGCAAATGTTCCGCGCCCGTATCGGGCTTAGTGAAGGAAGGGTGGGTCTGCAGATCTTGACATAGCGGTCCATTGCAATGATCACTAAGATTATACATGAAGCTATCATGGCGGTTAGATGTAGCCACTGCTCACCGATGCAAAGAACAAGGTTCATCCACGGCACCTCGATCTTAAATTCCGTCCGTAGGTACACTCCAGGCGTAATGAAGCACACAATGGTGTCGGACACGCCCATGGTAAGAATGAGCCAATCGCAGGCCGTCTTGGGCGTGGTCTTTCCATAGACGATCACCACGACGATGTTACCAGGCACGCCCACCAGATACACGAGGGTGAGGTATATGCCATAGCAGACGCTTTCCCACGTCGGGAAAGAAGCGGAGCCATTGTTCACAGCTGAAGTAAAGTTATCATCCATGGTGATACAGTGCGAGGTCAAAACTAGTTGATCTCGTTGCCAAGAAACAGATGCAACACGCTGAGAATGTTCAGGTTCACATCATTTGGCACATCATTATCTCATGCGGTCTGAATCAGTCGACTGTGAATTGAAGTAAAGTTGTATACAATGATATAACAGAGGCGATCTGTTGTCAAGAGACAGACGTTATACACCGCGGATGTTGAGATTCACATCATTTGGCGTATCATTATCTCAAGCAGTCTGATTCAGCCAAATGTAAACTGAAGCAAACTTATCTATGACAGTTTAACTGAGATGACCTGCTGCAGGGAGGAAGCCGGCACGGGCGGTGGACTGGACACTGACTTCGCATTGTTTGACAGTTCACGATCTCAAACAGTCTGGAGTAAGGTTAGTGTCATGCAATTTCCATAGAATGTCGAGCGATGATCTGCAGTCAGCATTACTTGGTGATCCCAGCTTAAAGATCGGAGATGAACTCGATGCAAGAATGAGACTGGATTCTATGGGATGGAGAGTTGCAGATCTCCTTGAAATACGTTCTTATCTGAAAATGAGTTTAAGAAAGGAGGATTAAAGCGAAAGGTTTTAAAGAATGACTCGTGATTGATTGATTGAAGTGAGTGAGTGAGTGTGAGTGAGTGAGTGAGTGAGTGAGTGAGTGAGTGAGTGAGTGAGTGAGTGAGTGAGTGAGTGAGTGAGTGAGTGAGTGAGTGAGTGAGTGAGTG
>JAWQUT010000032.1:296074-309861 GCA_033807755.1 Ellobium chinense
GGGGGGAGGGGGTATGGTTCCTCAAAAAAATTGCTGCTAGTACTAATATAATGGGTTAATACCAGCTTCCAACCTCACACGTGAAGTCTGTCTGCGCTCTAAACCTATTTTCTCGGGTGTTTGTGGTGTATAAATTATGCACGCTCTATAAATCGGCTTCTGTGACGCAACAGTTATGAGCAAAGCGGCCGAGCGGCAAAATATGATGTTTTTCTGTTTGTTTTGTCTGGGTTTTGCATACGTCACTGAAAAATGAAGGGAAGGTGTCTTGGTGAGTCTTTATGTGAGTGAGTGTGTGTGTGTGTGTGTGTGTGTGTGTGTGTGTGTGTGTGTGTGTGTGTGTTTGTTTAAAAAGATCGATCTCCTTTTTGGCTTTATCTTATGTTTTCTCTTCGCGACTCGGCATTATTATGGCAAAAGCCATTTTCACACAAACGAGGGTGAGTGATAGGGTGTCTGTTGTGTTTGTGTGTGACTGTGTGCCTGCAGGCAAGAACGCGTGGTGTATTTTATGCAGGCATACACGCAAGGGATTAAGGATGAGTGTTAGTGTATCAAACGCCATTGGCTTATTTTTTCCTCCTGGCAACTAGAAGATAAGCAAAGTTATTTCTCTGTGTGTATGGTGTGTGTATGTGTATGCGTGTGTATGTGTTTGTGTGCATATGTGTGTGTGTGTGTGTGTCTGTGTGTGTGTGTGTGTGTGTGTGTGTGTGTGTAAGAGTATGCATGTGTGTGAGTAGCTCGATCTCTTTTTTGGCCATATCTTATGTTTTCCTTTTGTGGTGTGGCATATGGCAAAGCCATTTCCCGGCAAAGCAGGGTGTGTGAAAAGGTCTCTGGTGTGTTTGTGTGTGACTGCGTGCCTGCATGCATGAACGCGTGATGTATTTTGTGCATGTTTAAAACGCAAGGGACTTAGCTTATGAGTATTAGAGGATCAAACATCATTGGCGTATTCTTTATTTCTGTTATGGCATGAAAAATAGAAGATAACAAATTCGATTATATGTATATGTGTGTGTGTGTGTGTGTGTGTGTGTGTGNGTGTGTGTGTGCAAGCAAGTAGACGCTTGTATACGAAGCTTCTTCTTTTTTTTATGTGGGGAAGTTTCATGTATGTATCAGAAAATGACATCAGAAAAAAGACCTAGAGAGGCAAACACAGATACAGCTAACGGGATAAGAGAATCTGGAGTTAAATATCATACAAACATACGAGTCAGAAGTGGCAACAGTGAATGGGGAGAATGAGAGCTACATTAGCAGTTAATCAGGAGAGAATATATATAAGGAAATGATAGAATGAAAGAAAGAGAGAACGAGAGAAAGAAAGAGAGAAAGAAAGAAAGGAAGAAAGGAAGAAAACTTAAAAAAATGTCTATGCCCCCATAACTCATACCCAGCCTCTCTCCTCTTCTTTTCTTGTTCTCTTTATCCACTTTTTTCTCCCAATTTTCTATCTTTTTTTTAATGATTAAAAAAATGGGGGGGGGNGGGGGGGGGGGGGCTCCGACCCTCAGAGTTCTTGCATAGCGAGGATTGTTAGTTACGGCCCTGCTAAGATACTTTTCCTGATTGTGTGTATGAGTGCTCCCTTTTCTGTCACTGCGCACTTTACCCCTAATAAATCCTTCCTTCCTTCAGCAGATGCAAATATTACTTTTTAAAAAAATGAATGGATCATATCATTTAAAATTTGAATTTGCAGAATTATACTCTGATATTTAATGCAACACACATACTTCAGCTGTTTGTCAGCTTGTAATTGATTTCATAAAATGAACCATTGTGTCAACGTAAACCTCGTATTCAATATGCTTGATCATTTTTAAAAAAAATATGGATTCAGCGCATTATTCAGACTTAATCATACATTTGGTGTCTATGTAAAATCCACATCAGGAACTGAAGGGATGTAAAAAAAAAATCCTTCGTCATCATTGACATAAAACTATTAGTACACTAAAGTACAGGATTACATGCAGTCATACTCAATGAAGATGTGTTCCTTAAATGGTCTGGTCTCTGTCTTGACTTTTTAAATGCTTTCCTTTATGGTCTGTCTCAGGGGTTCACTACTACTGGCATGCGAAATATAATGTGTAAAACATCACCCGCAAAATTACTACAGACTCATGATTTCCTTGCAATGTTCACTGTCTAGTACAATAAAATTCTTTGGACCAAACTACTGAGGGTGTGTTTATCAGAAGTTTCGTGTTAGAGAACAAAACGTCGTGATCATGTTTCAGTTTCAACATGTCCCGTTAATGGCAGCGCCCCGCAGCTAATCACAAGACTTTGTGTTCTTCAATAACCTGGTCTCTTTCTTGAATTTTTAAAAGCTCTCCAGTATTGTCTAAATTAGGGGTGTGTTACTGCCAGCCTGCGGGTCAAAATAAGTAAAATATGACCCCTGAAAATACTGTAGACTCCTGACTTCCTTATAGTGTTAAGTGTTTAGCACAGTGGAACTTTTGTGACCAAACTACTGAGGGTGTGTTATCAGAAGTTTCGTGTTATCCAGGGTGACTTTTCAGATAAAGAACAACACAATTGGGGCTTTTAAATAAGGAAATGCTATGGAGGGGATTGTGCTAAGCGATGGTTGTTTTCACAGGGTTTCACTGTATTAGGATCAAACTTACATCCACGATATAGATATGGCTCTCACGAGATAACCAAAGGAAAACACCCTGACTTATGAAAAAGTTGAAGATTCCTAGTCTGTCTGAGCTTTCAACCATAATAGAGCAGGGATTCTCAACCTATGATACGCCGCGTACCACCTTGTAAAGTCCATGGGATAGGCAAACAGCACGCATAAACTATATCAAGAAAAGTACATGCAATCTACAACTTATGTTGTTGGCGGGTCTGATGTAATACATGGCATTATCTAATTGGTTCTAGATGTTATGGCGACCAAGGAAAGTTGAGAATCCCTGATATAGGGAAGACAAAAAGGTAGAGTGAAAAAACACTCATACCAACCTTTTTCTGCCCTTTCCTCCTCTCCTCTAAAGCAACAACAACAACAACAACAACAACAACAACAACAACAACAACAACAACAACAACAAACACGAGCGCAAAAGGAAACAGATCTAAATGCAAATTCGACTGTCAGGAAGAAGCGGCTTCCGGGTGTCCATCGACCTAACAAAGTTGAGGACCCCTGATTTAGAGAAACGAAAAAAAAAAGGACTGACATCTTACGCAGACCATGTCATGCCAACACCACAAAAACAAAAATGTAAGTTTGGCATATAATATATCGCACTTACACACAATACGCCTAAAGTTCTCCGTAGTTCTATGCGATTGGGGCATCGTTATTGTTTTGCTCGTCATAGATATATACCACATCTGTGGTCTAGGCTCATACTTTATTATAAACTTGTAAACCGTGTAAACTACCTAAAGCTGGCACTGGCAGGTGCCTTTACATGTTGGAGGTCGTGAGCTCTTACTGTAGGAGGAATGACAATGATAGTGTGATAATTGAGAGAAAGAGAGAAAGGGAGAGCGAGAAAGAAAATAAAGTTGGATATATAACCAATGTTTATTTACCCTGATGAGAATATGTTTTACAGTGCCATACAGTATTATACATTATCACAAACCAACGAAAGAAGAAAAGAGCGAGAGAGAGAGAGAGAGAGAGAGAGAGAGAGAGAGAGAGAGAGAGAGAGAGAGAGGGAAGAGGAGAGGAAAGGACAACAAAAATAACAATAACAATAAAAACAATAAAATGAAAATAGGGAAGAATTGTTTCCTTAATAATGAATAATAATATATTTACTTGGCAGCACGACCAGAAAGGACACCAGGAACTCCGTCTGTTTACAAAAGATACTGTGGCCGTATGCATAATTCTTACGTTAGTTAACGCACTACGGTCACTACGGGAAACTCCCATAACAATCATAGAGTTCACAACAGTTAGCGCAATACGTTAATTAACGCAAAGGTTATGCATACCACCACTGTGCTCTTACGCATAATGCATACGTTAATTAACGTTCTGCGTTAACCACAGTGAACACTAAGTACCATATTGGGAGTTTCCCATGATTACCGCAGTACGTTGACTAACGTGAGACTTATACACACGGCCACTGGAGTGGTATAATTTAAAGTACAGATAATAGGAGGGAGGGGGTCCATAAGTTCTCAAAACAGTGACAATCATAAGAAAAAAGTATCCAGAATTGTTTGGAATTGATGAATAAAAGATAAAAAGATCAATAGATAAATTCATTCTTAATTGTCCCGCAAAGAGTTCGTTTTCCGATGCCATACAATGTACTTTCATTCATGATAGATACATATATACAACAGCACTCTATAACACAACCAACACATCATAAACAATATGTATTAGAAGTATTGCTCGAAATACTACTACACCCCCAGCAGCAGCAGCAGCAGCAGAAGCAAAAACATCAAGAACAACAACAACAACAAGTACGCTTCATCCTCATTGCATATTTACCTAAGTCATTTTTTCTTCATCATTTGAGTTGTTTATACTAGACTACTATAATCTTCCATTTATCCTCCTTTTCCTACAAAAACAAATGTAGAGTTTTGACTCCTTATTACGCCTATATCTTAGTTTTACAGGCTAAATCACATTTGCCTCATTGTTTTGCTTTGCGCAACAAACTGAGAGCGCTAAATTTTCCAAAGCCTCTAAAAATGACTTGGGCGAATGTGGAATGAGCGTAACTGACGACGTCGACCACCACCACTACCAACCACCACCACCATCACCACAACAACAACTACAACAACAACAACAACAGAAAGTCACATCCACTTGTGATCGGTTCTAGCTTCATAACCTCCGCCCTCCCACTATGTCATTTATCTGACAGTCGACTCCTTTTAGTCGGAACTCTTTTAATGCAAAAAAAAATGATCAACAGAAGTTGCAATGATCAGCGACTTGCTTATATCGAACCTATGGCGTTCTGTAATGCGAAGAATGTCGCCATTAAGCGAATGTTGAAGTTAAGTGGGGTCAATTGTAATTTATAGCGTGCATGCAGGATAACACCCGCAGCTTGAAGGTAATTAATGAATGTTGGGTGTGTGTGTGTGTGTGTGTGTGTGTGTGTGTGTGTGTGTGAAGTGGAGGGAGGGGCAATGGAAATTGACCTCATTATACAGCACAGGACGTGGCGGATGGATATGGCTGCAACATAGTGTAAACATTGATGCTGGACGAGTATCCATACCGAGGATTCGAGTACTTTTGGGGTATCGATATCGATGAGTATCGGTCCAAAGGTGTTCAGTTGTTTCACGTTTTTTATCGCGACCTAATAGTGTGAAGAATTTATGCCTTAATATGACTTGGTAAAGATGAACCTATCTCCAGATAGCAGAACATGTAATTTTAGTTGTTTTGCAGTAAAATAAGAGTGGGTTGTAGCTACAGTTTTACTGTAATTTTTCCATCAAATGGTAATACCCGGCATATTCTGATTACATTTTGTTATTGTAACGATATGCTAGGATTCTACATCGTTTTCTAACGTAATAGACAACACATGACATATTTGGCTGCTGTCATGTTGAAAACGAAGAGAAGTACTTGATATCGATATCGACACACAGAAAAAGTACTCAGTTTCGCATCGATCTCTATGAAATTTGCCCAACACTCAAGTTATCGGCGCTATCTTTGGCTACCCTATAGCGCAAAAGTGATCCATGTTCTGTAAGGGAATAGAGCAGAACCAGGCCATTCTATTATTTTTTTCTCGCATCTAAGGACTGTTATCTTTCTTGATAACATGGTTTTTCTCTGGCAATATGGAAGACTTAGATCGGTTGGGTTCTTGGGCTTTCGCAAATGTATTTCCTTCTACCGGTGCAGGGCTTGTGTACACTATTTGTTGTGTTGATGATGGATAAAAACAAGATAGATCTAGGTAGATATCATGCAGTTTCATGCATACATAAAGTGTAAGTTTACAAATTTTAGACATGCCTATGCCTGCAGCATGAACATGCTTGCTTGTTACAGGTAAGAGTGAGTGAGTGAATGAATGAGTGTGAGGGAGGGAGGGAGAGAGGGAGGGAGGGAGTNGAGAGGGAGGGAGAGAGACAGGGAGGAAGCTAATGAGTGAGTGAGTGAGTGAATGAGTGAGTGAGTGAGTGGGTGAGTGAGTGAGTGAGTGAGTGAGTGAATGAGTGAGTGAGTGAGTGAGTGGTCAGTCAGTCAGTCAGTCAGTCAGTCAGTCAGCCAGTCAGTCAGCGGGATCTAACCTCTATTAGTCTATTAGCAAATCGATTTCATTTAAAACCCACATTTACTGTTATCATTAATTCATCATTAACTTGACGCAAACCCTTTGATCTCCAATTCTCATTAACTTCATTGATTCAGCGCTGGCTCATATATCAAACAGAAGTTTCAATAAAGAAACTGATTCATAAATCGGTCTACTATGACAATGATGATAATAAATTTAATATGATGCAACCGAAATAGCAGGAGTTTTATTCAAAGTGGTTAATATGATAGTTCTTATTTCTTAATTATTAAATCAGCCCTAGTGTTTATAGGTGTAACTGAAGAAGGCTTTACAGGCGAAATATTTTGCTACAGTGAAATGTTTATGCTCTGGCCTATTTATATTAAAATACACTGTATTCGTCAGTGAATTTGAGAGGCCTTAATATTTTTTGCTGTTATCATATGATGATGATGATGATGATAATGATGATGACTGTCATTTCTCGTCTCAGCATGATGAAGCAGGAACTCCTACGAAAATCTGCCTATTTATACTACATTAATGGTTTACCGTAACTTCAAATTAAAGTGGTTCCCATTATAGTTGACGATGACGATGATGATGATAAAAAGATTCTATTGATAAAGGCCTTAGAGCCGAAACGTTTAGAAGTAATTTTCGGTCTTATTTCTTAATTAGATTTTTAATAAATTCCTTGAATTAAGGTTGAGATTTTAATTTTTCTATGTTTTAAATGATGATGATGATGATGATGATGATGATGATGATGATAATAACAACGATGATGATATTTCCATGAAGAAGATACTGGGGTCCAGAACTGAGAAATTTCAATTGATCCTGACTACTTGAGATAATAACCTTCGTAGTTAGTTAGACCCTTCCTTCCTTCCTCTGAATTTGTGAAGTGTATGGCCTATTTCTGATGACAGAGGAGCGATGATATAAAAAATTCGGATTTCTTATGGATCGCTATTGCAGTGTTAAGCATGCGCATATGGCATTACCTAGTCTTACTATTATAATTATCATTTGATATACATGAGAATCTAAGGTGAATTTCTTCAGTAAATGCCATTATATGTGCGCATGCCTACCTTTGCCATGACGATCCGTAAGAGATCGAACCTTGAAAAATAATTTTTAAAAAGCTCTCTAATAACGCTTTTCCAAGTTTCCAGATACAGTGGGCTCTCACGAAGTCGAATTTAAAGTGACCAGGGCTACGGTCGTTTGGTCCCCGTGACGTCGCGAAAGGGGCCGTCCTTGTATTCTGCGCGCGGGTCTTAACAAAGGAATTATCAAGGGAGCAGCGTGGCCTAATGGTTACGGCGTTGGACTCAGGATCTAAAGGTCGTGAGTTCGATTCCCGACCACGATCATGTTATAAGTGCCTTGGGAAAGCATTTCATTCTCATTTTCCTCAGTCCACCCGTCTGTAAAATGGATACCTGGCTATAGGCAGTGGAAGATATTGTCAGAATGCTAGTGATCAGCCCTTATAAATGGCAACGGCACTATATGCTCCCCAGGAAGTCGGTAAGGTCCTAGAGTGATCAGGCCTGCTGGGGTAATGATAGTGTGAAATCACGTGAGCGTGCATTAGCCTGGATACGAGACTTATAAACCGCATTATTATTATTATTATTATTATTATTATTACTTTTTTGGTTGGTACGTGTCAGCCAGTGAGGAAAAGTGAACATCTACCAGAGGTTTGTTAGAAATGTGAAATGTGATGTCTTGTGCCATCACCGGGAGAGAAAGCACGGAAACATGACGATAACCATCTATGGTTTCAAATTTATATGTGGAGCGTCGTATCGACGGCCTTGTGTCGGAGGAGGATATGGCAAGATTCAAATGGTATGTATGATAATGACAGAGGAATAAAAACAAGTATAACAAACACCACTCGCATATCAGCGCATTATTTCCTTGCTTTTCCGCATGACTGGCAGCTATTCTCGCCTGCACAGAAACTGATACTTCTTTTGCTAAGGACAGCCCTCATTCCCGATATCGCAGGGACCAAATAAAGGAAGCCTAGTCTACAATTTGGAGTTCAAGAAGCTTTCGAGTTCATGAGTAATATATATTTGGCAACTTGGAAACACATTTGTCATCTTCACGGTTACAGACTTAGTATTTGGTGTGAAGGTGATCACGGAGGTCTTTGATTTTGTAATATGGAATCGTTGAATTAAGAAAAAAAAATAACAAACAATATTAATTGGTCCTTCTATGTGTTATCAATTTTTTTTTTGTCACGGCTGTTGGGCAACTGACATTAATAAGACACATTATTTTGTGAAAGGGAAATCTTATGATAAACTGAAAATACACCAAAATTCATTTATTATACACTGTGATAACAGACAGACAGACAGACAGACAGACAGACAGACAGACAGACAGACAGACAGACAAGACAGACAGACAGACAGACAGACAGACAGACAGACAGACAGACAGTTATCAAAACAGAAAGAGGAGAGAGGAGCAGGAAATATATTGACCGATCTCGCCTTCATCCTAATAAGATATTTCCTTACCAGCACCACAAGATAATAGAACCCTAGAGGCTCCGTCTGGCACTGTCTGCACAATGGAGTGTGATGCCCCATATGAAGGCTGTAATCAAGTATTTATCCTTTAAGAAGAACCCTGTCCTGTGTTTAAGACTGTATGCGTTACGCGTGTCTGAGTGGGAGGTGGTGGAGATGATGGTGGCTTAGTGTTCAAGGACGTGGAAAATTGTGGAAATGATGTTATGTGTGCAGGGTCGTTGTTACCTCACCACGCCCCCCCTCCCCNAATAAAAAAAAACAACAACAACAAAACTCCAAACCAATCCAGAAGAAATGTGGACGAGATCTTTACTCCTCTTCCTCCTATGTTAAAAGCTTTAGTAAAGCGACTGTTAATGACAGTAACGACAGCACGGCCCCCCTTACCCCCACCCTTCCTTTCCACCTCATTGCCGAGCCTGTGGCACTGCACTGTTGGTTACGTTGGTGGATACACTTCTTGCTGCTGCGCGTTAGCCGTGCGGGGAAATGAGTGCAGCTTTTCGAAGTTAAAATTGGGAGCTCGGTAATGATGTCGGCCACCATCGACGATTTTAAATTTGTTAGTGGAACTTTTATCAACAGCCTTGTGTCGGAGGAAGATGTGACAAGAATCAACGGTGGTATGTTTGCGTATAAATGAAGCTAAGATATAAGCTTGGCAAACCCCATTTGCAAGTCAGCACACGTTTTTGCGGCACTTTCGCATCACTCATAGCCATCTGGGCTTGCTTAAAGACTGATATTTCCATTGCATATATTCACCAAGGGATCGCTCACAGAATGAAAGGAATGCCCCTTTCGTGTATCCGCGGGGGAGCAAACAAACTTAATCCTGAGGTGTGGGCCCCTTGACAATGTCTATGAAAAGTGTTTTCACCACTGGATCCATGCTGTTTTCGGAATCACAATAAATTCAGCAGGCACCTTACTGAAAAGCATAACTTTCTTAAAGATCGAATCTCGTGAAAGGAAGTTGTTGATAATAAACTAACGCTTGCGCAGAAGTTTCATACCTTCGACTTTTCTTTCTTTCGAAGATTATATTATTAACTAGTGAGCCGCATTTTCCGGCTTGGGGTCAAATACAGGTTTCGGCTTGAGCCGGAAAATCCGGCCTGGGGGAGTCAATGAGTCAATCGCCATCACTAAGAGCCGTTAGGAGAGCGGAAACAGAACTGGACCCCACAGAGCGAGATGTTCAGTTATGGAAAGAAGTGTTCAATAATGATGCCAGTCTAGGAACTATGGTTCATGAAGGAAATTAGCTTGGTCTTACGGAAGCTCGGCGTAAAAGAATCATAACTACGATCAAATCACGTATATATATGTGAACCAACATACACAAAGCATATGATTTGAGAACATTATTCGTGTGCAGCAGGGCGGCCTAGTGGCTACGGTGTTGGACTCAAGATCTAAAGGCTACGGGTTCGATTCTTCGGTCACGATCATATTTTCCTCAGTCCACCCGTCTCTATAATGGGTACCTGGCAACAGGCAGTAGAAGATATAATCAGAATGCTACGGATCAGCGCCTGTGAATGCAAGCGGCACCAGAGAGTTGAGAAAGTCCTAGACTGATCAGGTTTGCTAGTGTGATAATAATGTGAATCGCTTGAGCGGACATCAACCTGAATACGACATTTACAAACCGCATTATGAGAATTATTTTCTTTGAGACAGAGAGCTTGATATTTTGGACTCCTAGATAGAATGCCGAATGATGTGTTCTTCTGCTAGCAGGTGTGGATAAGATTTGGATCGCGTAAGAATCGGTAACAGCAAGTCCTAACTCAGCGAATCCTGGAAACAGGTTCAGCTTAGACTTCAAAGTGCGCGGGCATCAAAAGAACTTAGCTCAAACTTTATGAGATCAACCTTAAGATTTAGACATAAAATGACCACTAAAATGATAGTGGATAGAGTAGTATTTCTTGGGCATCACAAATTTTTTTATAGCTCTTACGGCAGGACTTTAATATCATTTTGTAACATTTTCTGTTCAAACGCACTTAGTGGAATGACGAAAATTTTAAGGATCAACGGCAACGCCACCGAATATAAGCTGACAGCCAAAGCAGTGGAATTGTGGCCAGGCTTTGGGGCGTGAATGCATGAATAGTGGAGTCATTCTCACTAAGACAATAATCCCATCAATTCAGTTATGAACTGGCTGACTGAGAGGGGAAAGTCTGGAAATTATGGAGAAAGGGCAGTGGAGTCGCATCATTGGAGCCAAATGCGCCAAGGTACCATCTGTTTTCTCCTGCCGCCACGGTTGCCAAGAGGTTGAACTGTCTTGTCTCTTGGTGCAAAACGTCCCAGGTTAGAATCTTGCCTGCTGCAGGCTTCTCTTTGGGTATGTTTTATTTAACGGTGTTAAAAGGTACTTTCCTTAGGGATGGCCTGACAACCCTGCTAGCTAGGTCTGTGCGGTAATGTAAGGTTAGGTGCAACCCTTTCCTTAAAGATTATAGCGTACCACCGTGGTAGGCACTGTTCTTTCTTAATCAGTATCTCAAATGCAATATTGTGCACCATAGTGCTAAAGAGTGCTTTTTTCCTGTAATGATGATCATCTGGATGGTGATCTAGGTTGCAGGAGCCTAATTGGTAAAAAAAAATTGGACTATCCGAGTCGATAGTAGCAGAGTATAAAATCTGTCCTTTGGACAGTGTAACATTTGTGATGCTTGTTGTTTGTTTAGGCTAGTGCGCCCCCCCCCCTTCCTTTGTTATACGGCCCTGCACCGCACGCGGCTCCGGTCCTTCATGATTCGAGAATGTTGCAGTTACGAGTTAGTAGCGGCCGACCTTGTTGTGATCAGTTGTTTTTTTTCCTCTCTTTTAATTACGGCGGCAGTACCGCTAGTGAGACTGTCTAGTGTCAAGGTCAGGTCGACCGTATGGTACGTTAAGTAAACACAGTATTAGCCGTCCCGAAGGTTCGGGTAGGATGCTTCGAGTGAACGCAGTATTAGCCTTCTCGAGGGTTCGAGTGGGGCCGCGATCGGAATGTTTTGATTCTAATTAGTCTGGAAGTTGCTGCTCGTACGTTCTAGACTAGCATATTTGTTTGGGCGCATCATATGATGATGACGTCATTTATTCTAGAATTTCTACTGAAATTATTATAAAAGGCACGAGAGTGAGAGAGTTGAGAGAGTTGGCTGTTATGGTCTGTGCATTGTAAATTATTTGAGAGTTGGCTGTTATGGTCTGTGCATTGTGAATTATTTGAGAGTTGGCTGGTATGGTCTGTGCTTTGTGAATTATTTGCTGGATACGCCTTATTACCAATAAAGAAGTATTTTGTTTCCTGCACAGCGTCTTGGTTTGTGAATTAAAGTAGCAACGTCAGTGGCGTTTCTAAGGAGAAGCTATCGTATTCAGTGCTTCTTCACTACACGCCAATACAGATTGACACTTGCTCGCTACAGACAGATTGTGTAGAAATAATCATATAACATGAAACCACACCGCAAAAGTGGTGAAATTCAGTTTTGAATTTGTAAAAGAATAATTGTTGCAGGCAGTGTTTCCCAGTGGCTTCAGCGGATTTCATTTGTGCGGACCTGTGATCTGCAAAAGAAGGCCAAATTTTTAACCCCTTTTCATGTAATTTAAAATTGTGAAAAATCTAACCGAAGGATCCCCACCGTAAACAGTAAATAATTTGAGCACAGTGATGGCACCAGACCTGCAGACTAGTCTTGGCCATCTCGGAAAATTCCTGTGGTTAGAGAAGAAATTTTTATTAAATGGCTCAAAGAAGCTTTTACAATTTGGCTCCTGCAACCTAGAGGTCTAACGAACACAGTATCTCAAATTAGGTTCCACAGATTTTCTTCAAATTTTGACGAATTTGGCAATAGCACAAGACACAGGCTTGTAAGAGAGCATTATTCAATCTGGTGTATGTTTTCATTTATGATAGGTCAAAATCTATCCTTAGTCCCAATTCACATAAAAGAACCGGTTTCAATTCCCCATATCTTTTCCTTTGTACATTAAATTTCCTTCAAAAATCTCTCTTGAAAACCTGCCCGTAGGCAAAATGTTCCCTCATGTCTAGTCCCTGGCTTTAAGGAATTGATGGTGAGTTTGATCTTTTCTGACTACGTGTTATAATTTTAAATGAAAAGGAAAAAAAATACGACTTTTATTTACCCCGTCGGGAATTTGATTTACAATGTTATACAGTTTTATACATCTCATTCATAATACTCATTATAAACACACAGAACAATACACAACATACATGTTATACAAAAGCCAAGTACTCATTTACGCCTGAGTCGAGTGAGGAAATGGAAGTGAAGTGTCTTTCCCAAGCACGCTACATTGTAAACCGCCCAGTGTGCGAGTCAACTACATAAACCTTAGACTTGAAAGTCTTCAGTTTCTGAGTACGACTCACAAACCGCACGGCCACGCTGCCTCCCAGGATGGCAGCCGCCGCAGATGGTAACTATTTGTAGAACGTGTGTGAGGTGAGGCTCAATCCAGGAAAATAACAATATAGGACTGAAATGGGTAAAATCAAATTTCGTCAGTGTGCAACAGGAGGCCATTTTGTTAAGATACGGTAACAATGCTGTTTATGAGATCAAAGACCACACTGACATGTTAAAAGATTAAATGCCCTTATATTTTCCGCCCCCCCCCCCCAGNCCCCCCCAGCCACCAAAAAATCTTCATGGTTTCTTATGTTTTGGGGCAGCAATAGAAAAATCTCACTAACGCCCTTAAGTTGCACGAATCGAGCAGATTTGGACTTAGGCAGCCTTTGGCAGGCGACACTTAAAGGAAGTGGGGACTTTCGCACCTTTCTTTTCTGAGGGCCACTTTACGCCCCTGAGAAGGGACACCACTGACTGAACTTAAAACAGGGAAGTGGGGACGAATATGAAAAAAAGGGGAATGGGGGAGTGGG
>JAWQUT010000032.1:329247-343383 GCA_033807755.1 Ellobium chinense
GGGGCTGATATTTACCTGCGTTATCAACCTCCTCGTTGAAGGGATTGAATCGAACATTAAAAGGACTCTAATTCACATTATGTCCAAACCAAGATATTTACACCACTAAAAACTGTGCTCATAGGTAGACGAAAATTTTCAGCTGACCAGATCAAGTTCAGCGTTTATCACTGTCTCGTAAGTAGACGGAAGTTGATACCAACTTTTTGGCAACCTTCTTGATGTGACTCAGAACCTTTCCGCGCAATGCTAGAGAGCACTCATAGAATAAAGGTACGGCCATTTGTTGCATTGCAATTTGAAAATCTCTAACTTATAGATTGGTCTTGATAAGTAACACTGTGTACATGATTCGGTATCTCTCAGGCGCAAAATTGTTCCAGCAGTAACGGTTCTGTTTTTGTGTGACATAGCGATCAGCGCATACCCGCGTGATCAGAATAATATAATGAGAATGTTAGTGCAGCCGTGTATACCTATATTCTGTGTGTGTGCGCGATTATGCAAACTGTACACCTTCGTCCTCATGAGCAATCAAAGCATACTTCATTTCTTGCTATCAGAACACAAAATGTGTTGAACGATAACGCTACCATTGGGCTGGCGACACAGTTAACCTGTTATTCTTATACATGTTACACACTTCACTCCTCCGTAGCTAACGAAGGGCACATATTTTTTTCCCTCCTGAAATTTAGGTACCTAATCTTCGTGTTAACGAGATGCCACTTTACACTTTTCTACTGAAAACTACACTAGTTCCAATGGTACGCCGTCCTGCTCGCATATACCGAATTTTTCTCCAAAACTTGGAAAAAAATGTGACCGTTTGGCCCAACCCCTGAAGCGATCAATAGACAAAATGTGCTAGGATATTTTCCTGGGGTTTGACTTGGAATAATAATTGGGCCTGGTTGGTTTTACATGTACAAGCTCTTATAGAAGTGTTTTGGAACTCTCGTCCCTTCTTTCGCTCAAATCGTACAAACTAGTCAGCTTTAGTTTCAATCAAATCAAATTTATTGTGAATGTTGCATAATAATTTCAGACAAAAATGGCGAAATAACCTGCATATGAGAGATGAATATACGATGCTGCATTGTTCACAAAAATAAATACTGGAAAGGGTTAAAGACTTGACATCTAACAGAAATATACATGTACTAACATGAGATACATGATGCAGTCAAGCTTAAAATGTTCACATCACCACCACTTGTGGAAATAAAATAGACTGCCTTTCGCTATGCCCTCGCTAAAAGTGTAGTCTTAAATTTACATCGAGCAGGCAACTAAGTTTAAGGGACGTTTAATGAACACACTTCAAGAAAAAGTGCAAATTATTTTTAAAAATTGCGATGGTTGTACCCTTGAGGGAGGGTTGTTAACAGTGTGTCTGCTCGTAAGTGACCATCACAGAAATATGGATACCTTTTTAGGGCGTTCAGTATTTGAGATTACTTGAAAACATGCCCATTAACAACGGGATCTCTTACCACCGTAAGAATTACATTAACTCTGCTGCATGTTGAACACTAGGATTGCATTCATCACCGATGCATTTAATTCCTACGATGGCAAGAGATCCGTATGGTAATGCGCAAGCTCTCAAATTCTTTTCAAGACTACCGAGAATCGAGAAGTAAAATACGGATGAATTTCACGGTATGGCCATGACATTTAAATTGTTGAACGATTGATGCCAAGTAATTACAGGATTCTTCAATGTACAGTATATTTTGCATCGAATCTGATCAAACAGCAAGGAGTAATACAGTCGAAAGTAAAGTTCATAAATACATACATTAGGTCAAGGCACTTACAGCTTATTAGACTAGGTCGAGACCAAAAGCAACAGAGCTGCACTGAGTAACTGCGCGACTCGAAAGTACCGATACGTCTGATGTGGAAGTTTAATGGGAATACAAAAGACATTTTCGGGTCGCACAGCCACAGGGTCGCTTGGTGGCATTTGATCTGGAGACAGCCTTAGACCACCTTCGGTTTCAGATCAAACTGGTTTCATTGTCCATGGAAACCACTAATATTTTAGCTTTGACTGAAATTGGAAGTGAATTTCATGGACACCCATTAAATAAAGGTAAAAGCAAACATGACAATGGGTGCTGCTATGACCGCAATGAATGGTCAGCATAAAATATAATAGATCTTAGCTTAATAATAAAACGTTTGCTTTGCGGAATACCTAAAAGGACTTGCAAATACTATCTCAAGCTTACACAAAACCAGATATACATGTAATGGACATATCCTTTAAGTCAATAAAACTTCACTTATGCTTTACAATACACTAACTTTATTTAGTCTAGGTATACAGAACATACATATGAGCAAACAATACAGATATACTATGAATAATTATTTGACCGACACAATGTACAGATGCGCAATTCTAATATCAGGCATGAGATATGGACCAGGATGGGAATTAACCAAAAAAAAAAAAGCCTTGAAACTGCACAGCTTGTGAAAATAATGAAACTATAGAGTCTTACGAGGTAGGCAGTAAAGTTTTATTTCAACACAAATTAAGCGTGTCACTAGACTGTACATAACGATCGTCCATTTTCATCAGCTGAATTGAGAAAATAGCGCTAACTTTTAGTGGAGACTGGGTGATTTAACCTTATATATATACACATGTAAGCGTAAGATTTAAGCTTCCTTAGCTTTGCAGTATAACTGCTTCACCAAGTTACAGATAATCATTCAGAAAGATTTACTACACAGGAACAGATTTCAATGACAGGAACTGAGAAACATTCTCATAAAATACGGGGTCATTCAGTATGAACTAAACACGCTCAAACGTCAACGAGTAACAAAGTTTCCTACGAGCATCCAGTGTAAATTTAGCATTATGCTTAGAGAATTCGCCACAATGTGGTACATACTGCATATTCATACGAAACTTTGCACTAAGCAAGACACTATGTGAACGTGTTCAGTTATAAGATTTAACACTTTGTAATAAGTCAATGGAAATGAAGGTTTAATTATATTCATAAACAAGGATGCCAAGCTATTCTATACAAAATTTAAGATGAAACTGAAGTAAGCTAATCGACGAATGAGAATTTAAAAAAATTCAATGCTTCCTTCACTACCAGTTGCTCTTTCATTCAATGCACCCTCTGCTGCCATGGGCCACTGGTGTTTTGCGCAAAGCTATGATTACAAAACATACGAGAGGCTCAGACAACTGAGTATTGCAATGAAAGATGAAAAGGCAGCAGGTGGTGAAAAGCGGCTATGAATATGTGTAAATCACTGCAAATCTAATAGTGCTTTGAGGTGTCTCCACATTGTGATTGATGCACAATATTAATAAAGCACTTTTGCAAATATATAAAAATAATTCATAAAATAATTGAACATGAAAACTTGACCATTTATCAAGATACAGAACAAGAATGTCAAGCTATTTTAAGCAAGATTTAAGATAAGAGTTTGGAAAGTAAGCTAATCCACAAATGAGAATGCAAAATTTCAGCGCTTTCTTAATCACCAGCTATTCTTTCATTCAATCAGCCTCTGCTGCCATGGGCCACTGGTGTGATTTGCTCAAAGCTGATTACAAAACATACGAGTGGCTCAAGCCAACTGAGTGTTGCACTAATGATGAAAGGGTAGCAGATAGTGAAACAAGTTTTGAACAACATCTGTATTTCTTATGTACATGTGTAAATCAAATACTGCAGTCTAACAAGGCTTTGAGGGTCTCCACAATGTGATTACTGCATATATTCATATGGTACTCTATTAGCATACAAAAAGTATTTGAACATGAAATATTTGAACCTTAACCACTAGTAATTTATTCATGGAAGTAAAATTTTAAATGAGGTGGATAACAAGGATGTCACGCAAGATTTAATTAACAAATAAGCTAAATCAACGAATGAAAATTAAGTTTAACAGCTTTCTTCACCACCGGCCACTCTCTCATTCATTGCACCTTCTACTGACATGGATCACTGGTATGTATTGCGTAAAGCTGTGATTACACAACATACTAGTGGCCCAAGGCAACAGTGTGGCACTGAGTGATGAAAGTAGCAGGTAGTAAAT
Source organism: Ellobium chinense (assembly GCA_033807755.1). NCBI lineage: Eukaryota > Metazoa > Mollusca > Gastropoda > Ellobiida > Ellobiidae > Ellobium > Ellobium chinense. Next base: position 333,340 of record JAWQUT010000032.1, read on the forward strand.
GCAGCTATGAAAATCAATTATATGTGTATAATATGTGCTTATACCGATTTGCTACCAAGTTTCCTATGAGCACTATTGTTACTTTATACAAATATTTGAACGTGAAATACAAGAACGTTTGACCATTTTGTACTTCGTCCATGAAAATCAAATTTTAAATGGATTCATAACCAAGCTATATACAAAATTTAAGATGAGAGTTAAATCAACAAAGGACGAAATTTTCAATGCTTCCTTCTCTACCAGCTACTCTTTCATTCAATGCATCCTCTGTTGCCATGGGCCAGTGATATATTTTGCGCAAAGCTGTGATTACAAAACACACCAGTGGCCCAAGACAGCTGAGGGTTGCACTATTGATGCAAGGGTAGCAGGTGGTGAAAGCTGCCTCAAAAAAACTATATATATTCGATATTCTGATGTGCTACTATGAACATGTGTAAATCAAATACCTTTTACCTAATACTAATTTCAGGGTTCTCCACAATGTGATTACAGCGTATTCATATATTACTTTTATTAATATATAAACATATTTGAACTTGAAATGGTTTGAACTTCTGACCACGTCGTAAATATAGTCATGGAAAGCAAATTTTAAAGGGATTCATAAGCAAGGATGCCAATCTATTCTATGCAAATTTGAAATGAGACTGGAAAGTAAGCTAATCAGCAAATGAGAATTCAAATGTTCAATGCTCCCTTTACTACTTGCTGCTCTTTCATTCAATGCTTCCTTTGCTGCCGTGGGCCACTGGTATATTTTGCGCAAAAGCTGTGATTACAAAGCTGATAAACCATACAAGTGACCCAAGGCAACCGAGGGCTGCACTGACGATGAAAGGGTAACAGGTGGTGAGCATAGCCTTGAAACCATTTATATTCGCAAACATTGATTTGCTTACTAATAGTAACCCTTTCATAATTCTGGAGAGCTTTAAGTTGAAAGTTTAAATCTCCTCCGGACTGTTATGACAGACAGAGGCATGTGAATGTGGCATTTTCTGGTATTAAGATCATGTTGTACGCAATGATTAGACATGAAATTTACATTTAATTCTTATTCATAACGTGCAATACGATTGTGACACCTGAAAGATCCGCATGCACATCCAACATCTGCCAAAGCGGTCCGTAAAAGATCCAGGCTTGAGAATACAGGTTCTAAATCTAAATTTTCTCAGGAATTGAAAGTAAACTCAATCCTCAACTGATTTAGAAAGCGCACCTTGCGCATTTACGTTTCTTGACAAATAATAGAGATTCGTTTCACCATGGAATTGGCTTCAATGACCGTGCTGGTCGTAAGACAGCACATATAAGAGATTAAAACGAGAAGAACGCCGTATGCGCATGCGCACTGGCTTTAATGCGACTGATTAGTGCCATGATGGAAACATCTGATGAAACTGTACTCAAGATTGTTAAACAATGATAATATGTACTTTCCTCCTTTATTCAGCTTTTACGAACTAGCTACTTTAAAAACGTTTACAAAAATCTTATAGCTGAAAGCTCTATGGACACTGCAATAAGGATTCTGGAAAGCATGTAATGGTGTTTTGCTAAATACAGAGCATATTACATAATCTACATAAATAAAGTACATGGACTTTGCCGTAATCTGGGTCTTGGGTCTTTTAAATTCATTGACTACAGTGTTTTTTTATTGCAGATTATGAAATTCCTCCCTTGTCATAAATCTGAGGGAGGGGGATCTGATATATTTTAGAGAGCTTTTAGGTTTTTCTGAAGAAAAGCAAACTTCAGTGCAGGAAAGAGATTGGAGCACGTTATATGCATTTTATGGGTGTGTGTGTGTGTGTGTGTGTGTTGGAGTGGGTGAGGAGAGGGGAGGGGAGAATTGTTGCAATTAGTTCCTCTCAATAGTTGTGATATATAGCTTATATCATTGGTATGGACGAAATAAAAGACTCCGGGTTCTGGCAAAGTCTTGCATGTTCACGCTACTTTTATTGTACATTTTACATCCTCATTCGCTACGCATTCATGGCATTAGAAGTACACATACAAAATGACCTGGAAATGACAAAATGTAATATCTCACAAAACATTTACATAAAGGTTTGAGCCTAAAAAGAGTACGAAGTGAAAGACCTCATGACCTCGAATTCTAGGACACTTGTCTAAAGTGTCGAATTTGTGCGTGTTCGTGTTCGAGAACGTGAATCATCTTTGATACAGATAGAAAGATTCGGAACGACAGCGTAATGAATATGCTGGCTCTTTGAACACACCAGACCTGTGGTAACACCTGGTACAAGGGCTCCATACAAGGTAGTTTCATTATGAAATGCATATTCTTTACCGTGCACAAAACCCACGACGTCAGCAGCACAAATGATGCAATATATGCGCGCCGTATACTGCACCATAGGTTAAACTAAAACCGTGGAATTTTGTAAACGACAAAGAGCATATTTCGTAATGAGCTATCATCGGATGATGACAACCCGTGTACCAAGAATTACAGTGAGCCTCGTGAACTAGATGAGCCAGCATACTCGTTATACTATGGTTCTTAATGCATTTCCTCTACACCAAAGCCGACTAACGAACACTAACACATCACAAAGGGACATTTTGGACTTATATTCTGAAATTTGAAGTTGTGAGACTAATCGAACATTCATGTGTAGCACAAAATTATAAATGTATCAGTATTCATTATACAATGCAAGACTTGCTTTCATTCTGAGGTCTAGTTACAAATTTCTGGGGTATTGTTGAGCATCGACATAGAGATCTTATTTGCAAGTAACGGTCTCTTCCGGACCTATATGGACAGTTGCCGCCAAATTCAAATAATTTTATACCATTTGTGGAGAACTGTCCATACATTATACATACATACAACATTGTCTAATAATACACATTAAGACATCCTGAAGTCAACTTGTGCTTGTTTCTATTTTATAAATCAGATGAAAAGGCTTCGCCATAACCTGGGCAATTCCATATTATGTTCAGGTGTACAAAAGTTTAAACCATTCTGAATATAAAGCAGCTCCTTAGCCCTGTCTACATGAATACATTCAAGAGATTTTGCAAAATTTGAGACATTTCGAATAATGTAACTAATTTTGAAGTGCTCTTTAATCATTTTTATTATACATCTATGAATAGATCGATGGTGTTGATCTGACTCAAGTGGTGATTATTGTGAAGATATGTTTTGAACACATTTTATCATTCTGGCAAAAGCCCTCTTAAGTTTACAGTCCCATTGGTTACATGTACACAACTGTAGAGCATATTCCAAAACTAACAAGTTCACTTTAAAAAGCGACTTAAACAGGGAGTATAAGGTAAATCACTCGATACATTTTTATTGCTTTTAAAATTTCATTACTCTATATAAACAAATTGTGTTTTCTTTAAAATATAACTTTCAGGGAATCCAAATTAAAAGGTAAATTGTGTTCAATAAATTAGAGAAACACATTTCTAAATACACTACTAAATTCCATAATGAAAGTGCTCTATTTGGAAAGAACTTTTCCAATTAATCATAATGCAATTCCGTTCACTCATGTACACAAATTATTCATAAAAGCCATTAAGAATAAAAGTAATATGTCCAATAATCGCTTGACATTTTGTTGATATTACTAAAATTTAAAAGCTTTACTAGGACATGATGAAAACTAAATTAGAGATCTAGATGTACAGCTGTAAGAATAAAAAAACTGAGAACGTTATGGAACTCTGGACTAATGAATGAATTAAAATACTACATGCAGAGTCCATTTCACCGAGAATTTTTTGGGGAATAACTTTCTACATCATAATTTATTAGCCAATCTTTATCAATATAGGAAAAGTATAGGTTTTACTTGCTAGAGAAATGAATATATTATAAAAGTGATTACACGAAATATTGCATTAATGGGTTCCCTTTGCGTTTGGTTAGAATTTGGATGCTGATATATCCTTGTCTCATTTCATCTCTACCAATGCTATGACACTAAACTCAATATGAATAGATTACGACTAATTAAAGAAAAAGTTTAATCTTTAGACCAAGTAGCTTCAAAGTAAACTGGAGGAATAGTTTCACGGTAGTGGTAATTTACTCCTGAAGAACGCGTTTATTTCTTAGTGATGAAATGGACCATCAACGTTTAACATGACCATAGTACAACTTTGTATTAGTCATTTCGCTTTGTTAGTTTATCCATTCCCAATATCTGAACTGCGTCCCTCCTTACCCCACCCCCCACAAAAAGTCCTTGAACTAACAAATACCCTTGTCGCGTACCTAGTTTTGAAAATTTAAGGGTCTCGTACCTAGTTTTGAAAATTTTAGATGTTTGCACTCTCCACTGTGAAATTGAGACGAATGAAAAGGATAGTGGTCCCACAGACTGCTTTTTACCATCCACAGATTTAGATTTAAAGTTCAGGTTTAGAACAGACAATGTCCAGTGGGACTGCACGAACTTGACTTCCCGGGAGCAAGTCCAAAATTTCGAGTTTGTGACATGGTCGAGTTTGTGTGTCACGTTGTTATACACAATAGTGGACTTGGAACCAAAGCATTTACGAGTATGAGGGATTTTCGAGCAGATCAGGCTCAGTGTAATTCCTGGTACAAGAGCTATTTTCATCCAGTGATAGCACACTATGTAACAGTGTTCTTTATCGTTGACAAAATCCATGACATCGGCAAAACAGACACAGTATATGCCGGCCTTATATTGCATCATAGGTTCCACTTTTGCCGTGGAACTTTGTAGACGACAAAGAACAGCTGTTTCATATTGAGCTACCACTGGATAAAAGCGACCGTTGCATAAGGAAGGACAGTGAGCTTCATATGCTTGAAACACCTGCATAATGTTTTGCTCTGGATCTGAGTCCATAACCGTGTATATCAAAAGTGACTCACGACATCGAACACGTCACAAATGACATTCAGGATATTTCCTATAAAATTAGAACTGAGGAGGTCCTACTACATTTACATCATTTGTATACATTACATATGAGACTGCTTCCATATTCCATATTATCTTTAGATATCTACACCTAGCCGAAAGCGTGAATTTAATGAAAGACTAATCTCTTTTAAAGTAATAATTAAATTAAGTGACCCTTCATTAGTGCCATTAGTTCAATGACTATGAAATGCATCACCGGATGCAAGTAAAACAATGTGCACTTAATAGATGAGCACTGATTGAACTGCTCTCTAAAAAATTCGAACTGGACAGGTCCAACTGCAATTTCTATACATTACTGCTTCCATATTATCATTAAATGTCATGACCTAGCCAAGTACGCTAATTTAATGGAAGACGCAACTTCTATTAGATCGATAAATATAGGCTACATATATAAATTAGGTCATCTTTCATTAGCGTCACAAAGTCAATGACTATCAAATGCATCACAAAGTGCAAAAACAAAATGGGCATATAGCATATACCACTGACTGAACCGCTTAAGGTTGCAAGAGCCTGGTTGGTCGAACAAAAAAACTGGACTATCTTGAGTCAATACCAGAGTATAAAATCTGTCCTTTAGACAGGAGAGTGTAGAAATAATTGTAAATGTCATGAAACCGTACTGCAGAAGTGAAGAAAGGCCAGGTGTTAAAAACCTAAATGAAACCGTTAACAGTATATAATTTGACAAAGTGATGGCGCTAGACCGGACTAGCCTTGGGCATATTGGAAATTTCCTGTGGTTTAATATAAATGGCTCAAAGAGGCTTTTACAATTTACCTCCTGCAACCTCAAGGATGCTAATTTTTATAAAGAATAATACTTTTCTGCCATTTTATAGAAGATCGTACATGTCTAAGTCCAATGTTTAAGTTCGTATTATAGCAATATCGAAATTCAAATCATGTTATAACTCAAAAACCTACTAAGTCAAATGTTATACGTCAAAAGGACGTTTACAAGTTACATGTTTCACTCTTTGCGATTACTCACAGTAAAGTGGCATGAAAGACGCCCTGCAAAAGGTTTATTTATCATTCATATATATTGACAGCAAAATAAAATTAAATGGGGGAAAACGTCATCAGTTTTACTATGTACGATCGTCCCTAAATGACATTTTACCCTATTACTTACAACCCATTAACATAATCAATCAAAATAATCACACGTAGATCTCCAAGTATAGTCCACCTCAACACTTGTTTGACGCCTTTAGAACTGATAAGGTACCTCACACAAAATGTCAAATGTTGCAAGTTCGTGGACCAAGAGGCTACCAGCTTAAGATGCCGAGACGAAGAAGAGAATCAGCTGTAAACTAGAGCACTTGTCCAGCAATGTCCTTGCTTGGTCCACTTCACCCTGTGGTTTTGTTTTCAGCGTTGTTTGAAAAAAAGGATCCTTGGCCCAACTGTTGGAATCCTGATGTGACCATTACACGGGTCTTGTCACCAGATCATATCAGCATGGATACGAGGAGCCTGAGGTTACCGAGAAATCTGAAAAGGAATATAAACTTATAATCTAGCAGCCGAAATCACCGAAGTTGTAAGCATAACAGTGACTTTCGTAAGGGGGGGGGGTGTGGGCGAATTAATCCAGCTATCCAAAATCACTTAGGTGAGGTGGTTTTTTTTGTGGGTGGTGAAGGAGTGGGGCATGGGGGAGGTCTTACCATAGGCCAAACTATTATACGATATCCACAAAGAACATTTGCCATTAGTTGAGAAAGCACTTAAATTTACTGAAAAGTACTGAATGCAAACAAAAAAAAAGTATTGAAATGCATAATATTTCCTTGATTAGCCCAAACCGTTGCATTTTTCATTCTCACGGTATGTGTTGGTATTTGCTATTGTGCTAAGTCTATTGCTATGATTTACTTACCATGAGTAAGAAACGTCATCTCAAGTTGCTCTGCCTGAATGGGGTCAATAGATGGTGGCGAGAGCCAGTCCATTCGGTTATCACGTTGCGATGGGGATGTTCAGGGCAGCAGTCCTCTGGGGATGTTCATGACAGTCCTCTGGGGATGTTCACGACAGTCCTCTGGGGATGTTCACGACAGTCCTCTGGGGATGTTCACGGCAGTCCAATGGCATCTCCAGTCCATATCTTTTTGTGCAGCTCCGCCGCCATGGGGAGTCCGTGTCTCGCATTCACAATAGAAAGAAAAAAGACAAGTGTTAGATTCATGCTTATAATGTGACGGTATGAATAAGCCTGAATAGGGGCACATCGCTAGGAATACCGAGGTTAAAAGTAAGCGGTTTAGAATAGATTAAATGCCGTGGTCTACACCACTCTCCTCTTCCGATTTTAAGAAGAAAAGGTTTCTGGCAATTAAAATGGCAAATCGCTGATAGTGTACAATCTTATTAATCCGCTAATATACTAGGGCTCTACCAGCCAATATCATGGTGTAGAAGTATAAAAAGACCTGTAGTCTAGATTTCAGGTACAATTTGAGCCTTATGAAAATAAAATAAGTAAGGTCTATGTATCAGCACCAAGTCAAAATCAGCCTAATGAATAACTGGGAATGAAAGGTAACAGTCTTTGAAAAAAAAGATGTGAAAATTTGGGGCCTTGACCCTCACCCCTCCCACCATCATGCCCTCTCCCCCATCTCGCAGTTTTTTCTCCCCCCAAAGTTACAACAATGAAAGTTTTTAACCGCCATGGAAAAAAAAATTCCGACATCACAGCAGAATGTATAGAATGACATTTCATTTAAAGGTCCCAAAGAAAGAAACCAAAGATGACAGGTATCAAAAACCACCACCCCTCTTCCCTGGGATTTGCAAAAAACACGCCTGTGTTGTCTGTTAAGGACAAGATTTGGATCCATCGGAGGCAAGGGAGCGGGTGATTCACTGATGTTATTGATGTCTATTTCACTTGCATCTGATCTGCATGATTTAATCGGATCAGTGAGTGGCTAATAGACAGTAATAAAGACAATATTCACGAGCAGACGAGTTCGCCAGCAGTGCGGAAACTAATATCAAGTCCTATACTACTCGTATGCCACACTTCATGAATGTGGACAAAAAAAAAGTTCGAAATTTCATAACCTCACTGGATATTTTTAACTCTGCCTCGTGCAATCAGTAAAAGCTTCTCTCCCAACCTCAGAAAAGTTATGTAATATTTCTGTCAGTCACTATTTTTCCTGCATAGGAAAAGCTGATCACCTTGATTTTTGTATTGAAGCAAAAGACGATTCATTTTGAGATGTGTGTAGACAGATTTAAGGGCAGTCTTGAATACAGACAGAATATTTTAAACGTTGCAAGCCCCGGATTGTGATAATCTATTCAAAACATCTGAAAATTCACAAAATTACCTAACAAAGTTAAACGCATTTGTCACAATTTATCACAAGTATTCAGAAAAAAAGTGAATACAAGCAATGAAATAAATTCCGTACGTTCTTATTTGATCGGGTTTTTAAAAAAATTGGCGTAGACATCTATTGTGAAAACCGTTTAGTCGTTAAATATTGCTTTTGTGCTCTATTCCATTTAGGCCTACCAATAAACTTTCCGCTAATTCACGTTACTTTCTGAGAACAAAATTTAATACTGTATATTCACTTTTTATTTAGTGCATTCTCCATTTTTCCACAATTATACTCAATTGGTTTGTTTTCTGATTTGGGGATTATATCTTTACATTTACATCGCTATGTCAAAATAAAGAATAAATTGTGAAGTTTAATGCCTGCCAGTGTCAATCGGAAGCCTTCGTCTATAGTGATTAAAGCACAGCGACAATCTCCTCCACCACCCCTTCATAAACAGATTATGCATTAAAACGATGAAATGCAGAGTTTCTAAGAAACATCACAAATGCATACGGCCGGCCGACATGCAGTGTTAGTGAGGGTGCAAATGCATGCATGAGCTCACTGTGCAAGGGGAGGATTAAAATGAAAATAATGCATGCAAAAAAGAAATCAGATGCAGAGTATAACCTTATGTTGATTTAACACGAATGCAATTTATTACGTCGTCTCGGCATTTTCATCTTAATAAAAAAGTCGTTCAGTTAAAGTTAACAAATCGTGTATGTATAAAGAACTCTGCGTCCTGCATCTGACATCTTTTAATTCGTTAGTATAGTGTTTGCATTTGTGATGCTGCCGTAGAAATCCGCACTTCACTACATATTTGTCGAAATGTGTTGGCAAAATGGAGTTCCATTAGGCAGCGCTTATCTATCGCTGTAACATTAACCACTATCAACAGTAATTAGCCAAAATAATAGCTTACTAGGCAATAGCAATGTGACTTATTCAAGTATTACTCTTAGAAAAAAAAATGTAAACCAAATAGCCCTTCAGCATGGAGTCTCCGAAAGATTGGGCCCGTTCCTTTCCGTTTTAAGTCTGGGAAACTACAGGACATGAAAATATTACAACGTTCATTCTTTAAGTACAGTCCAGTTAACAATTTTGCTTCATGTGATATCTCCCAGAAAATGAGTAATTTTGTAGAAAAAAAAAGCCTTAGGTACTACATTAAGAGAAGCAAGTTATTTTTGCACGAAGTAAGCTTTTTACTAGTATTACCCGACAAGGTGTTAAAGTTATCTGGATCTAGAATTAGAACAAGAGGCCTTTAGTTTTGCCCGCACTGCTGTCGGAATGAATCTGCAAAAGTCGAGATCTTGAATTGGTGTGTTGAAAAATGAGCACGAAAATTACTAGACGAGACTAAATGACCAAGCAAACTTGGTCTTAATCACTTTGAAAAAGTGACGAAGCTAGGTTCTGAACAAAGATCGAGTCCACTTGAGCTGGATACTGGTTGCTGAATCAACAAAACCACCATCGAATGCATATAAAAAACCCCACGGGATACAGCAGAATGGATATTAAAAGACTTTGGGAAGAGCAAAATTCAAAGCAAATTTACAGACTTCAATGTAGAGCACCTTTTTGGAAAAATCTGAATGGCAACACTTTCATGAATTTTTAAAGGCTCTACTGGCTTCCACATTATATGTGGATAGATAGTTTAATATATCTTACTGCTGTCGCACATTGCCTCTTCCTAGTCTCCC
>JAWQUT010000032.1:347104-362525 GCA_033807755.1 Ellobium chinense
GAAGAGGAGGAGCTTTAAGTTCGTGTGTAAATCAGTGTCACATCATGTCAACGAACTGTTATTGCTGTTGTTGTGGCTGTTGTCGCTGCAGCTGCTGCTGTATTCCTCTTAATTGTGCAAACACATCGAAACTGATATTGTACGAGAGTGGTGGAAACTAACTTCAAGAGAAGGAAGATAAGCATTAATCTACAGCACAATCTTCAAATTAAGTTAGGTAAAAGAATGAACAGGCAAAAGGTTTGATTAAAGAACAAAGCAGCGTTGTGTTGATCATTTCGGCAGACATGCCTTACTCAACAACACCAATAAATAAGCCCACAAAAAACGGCAAAAAGAGAGGATTGGAACCAGACCACTGGGAATAGCAAACAAATGCTTTTCTCATTTGTTTTGTTTCATTTTATTCGGAAATCCTTCCCTTCTGATTATTCTTGTTTGTTATAGAAAACATCTAGACTATGGTGAAATGCTCAACAGATTGTTTTCTCTCTTTCCGTGGCTAAGAATAGTGCAGTATCTGCAGTTTTAGGTTACCCTTATCCCATGCCTAACGGCGGTGCATTGATACGTAAAGATACATAAGATACATAAAACAGAGAGGGAGATAGGAAAATAATCAACACTTTAAATCTTGCTATGACTCCATATTGACCCAGTCTCTTGATAAAAAAAAAAAATCAAGATTTGTACGCATGTTATTAAAACGATTTTCAGCTCTCAATAATGCAACGCACAAAAGCAATTCGATTTAAAATTTATGCACGATGTAATACAGATGACGGATGCTGGGGGTCATGATCTAGTATGGCCGGGATTCAGGAAGGTGTAGACCTAAAGAAGTTAAAAAAGGCTTAAACAGTGATGGAGCCTTCTTCCTCTGATTATCTTTATCCATCCTGCTTCATAGGCGATGTAGTTTACCACTGGAGGTGAAAACTCAAGATGAAAGAAATGGTAGCATCATCATCATCATCATCATCATCATCATCATCATCATCATCATCATCATCATCATCAACAACAACAACAACAACAACAACAACAACAACAACAATAACAGACAACAACAGAAACAAAAACAAGAATGGCGATGGCGGTAACGACGACAATAAGAATATCAACAACAACAGCAACAACAACTTTAGTAAATAACTGTACTATTCTTTTCTCTCATTCTTTTCTCTCTCTTTTTTTTTTCGCTCTGTCTTTTTTTTTCTCTCAACAATCTCCTGGATGTTAAAGGGATAGGGGAGGCGAAGGGATGAGAAGGAGAGGGAAGAGAACGGGGGAATGGAGAGAAGGAATGAGGGAAGATATGCACAAGGGAGAGCATAAAGGGTAAAACAGCAAGAAATGCACATTTAATTCGATCGTGTCCCCTTAAATGAGTGTTTTTTTTTTTTTTTGGAAAAAATACTTAGACTGATTGATGCTCTTTAAGCTGACTTTATCATCATAAAAACATTATTCACTGAATTTAATTAATAATGATGCTGCTTTTGAAAGGTATATTGCACAAAAACATAGAGAAAATAAATATACAATTGAATTTCTTATTACTTTCAATCAAGCATCCCCCTATTGAAGGGCGGCTACTCTGCTCGAAATTCGGAAGCGATATCGCCAATGGCGTGCAGAAACCAAGATATTATTGTGTGATAGAAAGGATACATGGATTTCCACTGTTAGGTTGCATGAGTCCGTTTCCATGACATTAGGCACGATTCTGTCAGAATCAAGGGTCTTGATTTTTACATATTATCGGGATCTGATCTGTCTGATTGATATCCATACGAAACAAGAATCTATTCCCAGAGTCCAAATTGTAGTCGAGACTAGAGTCTAAAGGGATTGTCTAGACTAGACTAGTCTAGCTACAAGTTTAAACGTCTAGCGAAGTTGGTTGATGATTGAGTTTATTTCGCATTGCAGATTTTTTAATGCCCCAGTCTAGACTGGATTTATAAGATATAAAATTTAGAGAGAACAAAACTAAGGGTGACATTAGTGAAATGTTAACCAACAAAGTATTCATCAAGAAGACGAAGATGGGTGGGGTGATGAAAATTGTGCGTGAGCACTACTTGCGGGATGACATCAGTTGTGGCTCAGAGGCTTGCACCAAGGACTGTGAACCAATGGATAGATATCCACTTGAGGAGGAGCCAATCAGTGACAGCCAGCTGGTTCCAGGGCCGCACTACCTAGTTCCTGACACAAATGTTGTTCTGCATCAGGTAGGATTAGACCAGGATGTTTGTTTTTGTAGTTTTATGTTTGCCATATCTTTTACTCTACTACCCATTATCCATGTATATTTTGTCAGAACTTATAGATCTAGTAATCTTTGATCTTTTTCTGCTAGATAAGAATAATTGGAATAGATTTATTAGTTTTCCATTACTTTCATCTGCTGCTCTGCATAGTGAATTTATACAATTCCACCAGCTTTCTGTAATACCAGTCACATATTGTGGCAGGATAACTGTGACTGGTACACAATTCATTGAATGTTCTTACATGTTACAGCACACACTGTTTGTTTAGAATAATATCGGCATGGCATATAAAATTATATTGATTTACTGAGATGTGTAACAAGTCAGAAATATATTAAATGTGAAACAGTATGCTGCCTCTCTAATCTTTCATTATCTTTCAAAATTTCAGATTGACATTCTAGAAGATCCCAGTGTTAAAAATGTCATTATCTTACAGACAGTTCTGGATGAGGTAAGCAGCATGGGGTTTGAAGAGTGACAGGTTAAGTGGTCTTTTATGGTTAAATGTAATCAAAGAATTGATTTCACTGTGCATGGTCTGTTGCAAAGATGAGATGATCAAACAGCTAAAGATAGACAGGAGCAGTGAACCACTTGCAGACTCTTTGGTAGTTGTTAGAACAGGAGCAGGACATGAATAGAAATGACCTGATAGCAAGTAAAGACAACAAACCAAGTAAAGACAACAAACCAAGTAAAGACAAAATCTGTAATCTTGACAAATAGCATGTCATCTTGAGGCTGAGACCATGTGTGTTAGAGACATCTTTGATTGATGGATGTGCTAACTCACCAAATAAGTTTTAAATGCTTTCAATTGCAGATCCGTCACAGGAGTGCTCCTGTCTACAAGAGAGTGAAGGATATTGTCAGCAGCTCACACAGACACTTCTACATCTACTGCAATGAGTTCAACATGTAAGGATACAATCTAATTATTTTTACAGTGTATGTATACAACAAACTCTGTATCTGCACTAATTACTATTGTTCAATGTTTTAACATTATGTTCGCAAGCACAATTAGGGGTGTATGAAGTCAGTGGAACTTTCACTATTGCTATTTAATAGTAATATTAATTGTACCTCTTGCAGCAAATGCTTGATTAGACTAGCAATAGCTTTCCCATTTTCAAGCTTTTAAAGCTCTTTGGTAATACGGAGACTTAGCACAGTTCTTAAATGGGGGTTCCATAAATCCCAGGTGTAGAAGGGCCTCAAGGTATGAAAGCATTAGACTGCTTTCATGAAATATATAAAGAAAGGCTTCGCTCGTGATAACTAGAGAACAGACCCATAATTTTGTGCATCCTGTATAATTCCAGCAGTGATTCAACATTCTGTATCCAGCAGTGATTCAACATTTTGTATGCAGCATGACAATTATTGTTTGTAATTTTTCTCAGGCATACCTATGTAGAAAGGAAACCTGGTGAAACAGCTAATGACCGCAATGACAGAGCCATCAGGAAAGCTGTGACCTGGTATGCAGATCACATCAAGGACACTGGGATTGCTGTTGTCTTGCTGACCAATGATGCAGATAACAGAAAACAGGCAGTCCAAGAACAACTGACTGCTTATACTGGTATGAGAGAGAGAAAGAGAGAGAGAGAGATAAGAAGAATTGAGAGCAGAAAATAGCTTTGGGCTTAAGAACAACACAGAGGAAATGTTTGTAAGTTTATTATGACTCTTGTACACTTAATGTATACATGGTATGCTTGCAAGCATTATGCTGGGTATATTTTTAGAAAATCCTCATGTATAATTGTTCTTTAAGTCCCAGTCCCTGATAAGCGTTAAAGGCAGCATAGTGCATTTTAAAAATTAGATCAAGGCTGATATGCAGCAGTTTTAGTTGGTGTAGCATATTTAAAATTATGGAAGGACATGGATTGTAAGTGTGGCATGAGGCTGTGTTAATAGCTCTTTTATCTTGTTTTTCAGTTCATGACTATGTGAGAAGTTTATCAAACCAATCTCTCATCGACAGACTTGCCAATCCTCTTAACCAGACAGTAAGTTATACATGAGCATCATATAATGGAGTAAAATTTGGTGTTCTATAATACACTTTACTTTTGGGAATGTGAGGAAATTTATATTTTTTTTACCTAGCTCATACTTAATTTTGTCTGTTGTGCTGCATCATGCCTTAAATGGGAATCTTGATATTATGTTATATTGACTGAGCACAGTGAAGCTATTGAAATACAGGTTTCATTGCAAAATACAAGTCATCATGATTTTGAGTTTAATATCATTAGCGCCACCATTGAATTTAAGCCTAGTATCTGGACTGTTGATAACGAGATTTGCTGGTGATTTCACAATTCCATTCCCTATATTTTGAACATATGCTTAGTCCTGTGTCATCTCTTCATTTAGAAACTGGATGGCAGTGACAAAGTTCTTTTCTCTGAGCACCTTGGTCTGGCCGAGATTCAGAAGGGAATCCGGGCGGGAAAATACATGCAAGGAACTCTCCTGATTAGCAGGGAAAACTACCTGGAAGCAAATGTCAGTGTCCGCGATCAGGAGAAGATGGTAAGGCAATGCTGTTGCTTGCTCTTTCTTTCCATGTTACTTTCTTTTTTCCTCTTGTTTGTCCTTTTCTTATTCTCTCTTTCATTCTTAAACTTTCTTTCTCTTTCTGTTTTTTTTGTCCTTTTTTTTTTTTGCCTTTAAATATGGAGGTAAAAGTTCTATAATGATTAGTTGTATCAGATTTCTTCTACAACGTTGTCTCCTATGAGAGAACCTCACATCCCCGAACCATAAGATCTCAAATTCCTGCTCTCTCGTTGCAAAGCTCTGGTTCCATGCTCTGCATTTCTTTTAAATTTATCTCACATCTCAAATTTTTGAACTGGTCTCTTGGAATTCAAGATCATACAGTTCTACTGTATTTGAAAGATGTGTAAAGGGCTTGGAAGGGAGGCGGAAGGGTGAAATCTTTGTAATATTGGCTTTCTTGCATTTAAAGAGTGGTGATTTGTAAAATGGGGTTCACAGATATAATTCCCCTCTGTTCTTTTCCTATCCTTAAAAATTACCTCACATAATTGCAGTCTGTCTACATAACATGTATTTTTGTACAGTGAAGGTTATTGAATCTCTTGATTCCGCAGATATTTGTGCAAGGACTGAAGAATCTAAACCGAGCTGTGAATGATGATGTTGTGGCCATTGAAATGTTACCAGAGGCAGAGTGGAGTTGTCCATCTTCTCTTGTTCTCCGAGAGGATGAGGCAAAGGATGAAGAGGATGAAGAGAATCGGATCATGAATGATAATGTAAGTGTAATCTGGCAACATATGTAACAGCTATGACACTATAAGTATTACTTCCTTTACCTTGTTGATGATTTTAGCTGTGATAATTCTCAACTTTGTGTGAATACACAGCCACCTTAGAGACCTGTTTTCATGTCTTTTGTATTTAGGATGGTAGTGTTGAGGATGGGGGCATGGGTCATGCTTGCAGTATTTCTCTTATCATCTTTTTAACGTCTTTTTTGGGTTGACACAGATCATATGGCTTCGTTAGAGATATACAACCTTAAAAGTCAGCCTAAATAATCTGAAAGTTATTCTGCCCCTTTCAAGGCATCCTGAAATATGGCCTCTGACTTGACAGATGATAATTGGTGAGGATCCTCTGGTATCTTCAGTTTACAGATCTGTACATATGCCCCTTTTATATCTATAATTATTATTCAGGAATCACTGGTGCGCAATAAAGTCCCAAAAGAGTTGCGCCAGCCAACAGCTCGAGTGGTTGGAATCATCAAAAGAAACTGGCGACAGTACTGTGGTATCCTACAACCCTCCATCATCAAAGAGGTAAACCATCTTTATTTCTGGTTGTATTTTCAAGTAAATGACTCATTGTCCACAACTCGTAAGTTATGAATGCTATTTATTATGTTTTGCTAACTAATTTGTCAAGAATTCACTCAGTCGGGTTAAGAAATAGGAATATTCCTTCGAAGATCATAGTTTTAATTTGAGGTCCTAAAGCAGATTTCATTAGTATCAAATGGTCAGTCAGTATTTCTGCAAGTTTCAAGTGCTTCTTAGTCTGTTTAGCTTCTAGTTAACCCTTGTGATGCTATGGTAGAACCAGTTCTCACCCTCAGTCCACTGAGTGCAATGATGGAATAAATTCACATGCCAACTCCTACTCTGTTTGCCGGTAGTTGAATTTTGTATCCCTGTGTCAGTTGGGTTAGAAATAGGAATATTCCTTCAAATATCAGCTGGTAGACAACATGTGCACAGTCATTATCCTTAACAATGGTCATGTAGCCAGTGGGAGGCTGGACCTGAAGCACCTTGCGCTACAAGAATTAAAAATTACTAAGAACTACCTCATTAGTGATAACCCACCCACAGCTGTGGGAGGTCCAGGATTTCAGAATTTACATTCATGATTTAGTACTATGAGATGTAGCACAGAAGTATTTCAAACCAAATTTTGTTTACCAGAATTTACATAGTGGAAACCATTGTTGATATTGCTTGTGTGAATTGCAGAGGACCCGTCACTTATTTATCCCAGCTGAGAAGAGGATACCCAAGATTCGCATTGAGACTCGGCAAGCAGAGAGCCTGGCCTCCAAGAGGATCATTGTAGCTATTGACAGCTGGCCTCGAAACTCAAGATATCCTCTGGTTTGTGTTGGATTATTATGTTCTTTGTTATGCACAATGCTTTTCTTCCATTAGTTTTTAAGTGTCCCTTTCTGTTGCTGCGAATGAAAGAGCACTAAGTGATATTTTGAGAGAATGATATTCATCACTTTTATATTCTAGAGCAGGTGAAATATTTGGCTTAACTTTAGGGGCTTTGATTGAAAACTGATTTATTTGTATTATACATGTTCCAGTGGGAAGTACTATGAAAAAGTCCTACTTGCTTAAGAAAGAGAACTAGTTCCGTCTGTAATTGACAGAAATCACTTTAATATAAGAAAAGCTGTCATATGGCAGCTACAGCATTCAGGTTGAAGGCTGTCAGAATTGTTATTCTAACATTTTCATACTACACATTGTCATAATCTGAGCACTTAACCTCCTTCGCTGCTACAAGCATTCCCGCCTCGTGTCATCATTCCCAAAGAACAGAAACAACTGGCTTTTAGAGGAACTAAATATCATTGTTCAAAAGTGTGACTGTGTCCGGATAAAGGCGAAACAAAACTGATTTATCATGACGTATGACGTACGTCAACAGCGCACTGGTCCGCCACAGATTTCATGATCTACAGCGTACGTCAAAAGAGCAGTCAAGGGGTTAATCAATGACCAGAGATTTTTGATGAGTTTTCATTTGTTTATTCCCAGTGCAGTGGATGTGATTTATGCAACTTTAGTAATTTTGTCCTCATGATGATTTCTTACAACTTTCGTTATCACATGGTGTTCCAAAATGTGAATATTGTGTTAATGCTTGATGGAGCAAGACAGTCTGTTTTGTGATACCAGGAGGGTTGTTAAGCACATTTAAATCTTTCCTTGTAGAGTTCAGATTTGAACTTCCAGCATAAATGATAGACTAATCTTATGTTCTTCAGCACTTGAGTAACTACTAATGCTCCGAACAGTTCATATTATGACAATTTTATTGCCAGGGTCATTTTGTGAGGTGCTTAGGTGAGGTGGGAGACAAAGACACAGAGAATGAGGTCCTGCTCTTAGAACATGATGTGCCCCATTCCAACTTCTCTGAGGCAGTCAACAGTTTCTTACCCAAGATGCCTTGGACCATCACTGAAGATGTAAGTCTTACATTCTAATTCTGTCTTTCTTGCTTTCTTTTCACATTTTCATTTCCTTCTTCTTCTAATCCTTTCCTGCGTCTGTCTTATGACATTGTTGCAAAGTTATTGAAGCTTTATGAAGCAGAATCTGAAATGATAGATATACTGCATATATCTGAGCTATCACTACAGTTTTCAGCATGCCAAATTTTGATCCTTACCCATAATATATGTACACTCATTTTTGAGTTTTCTTTTGCTTGGCTTGTTTTACTCAAAAGTTTGATGACATGTTCTATGTGTAGGATCTGAAGAGGCGGCGAGACTTGAGGCACTTGGATATCTGTAGTGTGGATCCCCCTGGATGTACAGACATTGATGATGCTCTACACTGTAGAGAACTGGACAATGGAAATTATGAAGTAAGTTTTCCATGCTGATTATTAGCTCTCAGTACACTAAGCCTCCTGCAAGGCAAGGGTGTCTAGTGGCATCAGTGCATAATTTACACCGTGTTATTGCCTACTGTTGCATAACTTTGAGACCAGACGCTCTAATTTATCATTCACCTCATCATTGTGCTTTTATTCACCAGGTGGGAGTGCATATAGCTGATGTGTCCCATTTTATCCGGCCAGGCAACGCTCTTGACCAGGAGGCAGCAAACAGGGGCACAACCGTGTATCTTACAGACAAGGTGACTAGTTGCTTTCTTCACTTCCTTTATCTCTCACCTTGCACATAGAAAAGTGGTTCTGTTTTATTTTCTTTTGTTAACTGTGGTTTTCAGGAGGGATGTTGAGGAACAGGACATGTTTTGATCTGTGTTAGAATATCACTGGGAGGGAAAGTGGAGAGGAATAACAGCTTGTGGAAAAAGAAAGGTCAAATGTGGAACACCCTCATGGTCTTGCAACCAGAATATTTACAAAAAGCAGCAGCAAGCTAAATAAATATCACAGCACAAACGAAAATGTCTGAATTTCCTAATAAGATAGTTGCAGTATTTCCAAAACCCTACTTTAGAGCAAGACATTAAGTTTACTTTGTGTTTTCCTCGCTAACTTGTTTTCTTTAGCATTCTTAGTGCATCTGGCAATATCTGCGGTCTCTCTGTGGCACAAAGCATAAGAATCTCCTGAGAAATCGAGGTGTAAGCTACTGTGGTCCAGTTTGCATGTTTGAAACACATGCTGAGGCAAAACATGTGTTAATGTTAAAGAGTACCTTTGCACTGTTTTTCTAAGCTTTATTGTGGGTTCCTATTAAGAGTCTTGTCTTTTGTGTTTCTCTAGAGAATTGATATGGTGCCTGACCTGCTCAGCTCCAACCTGTGTTCACTGCGCAGTAAAGTCTACAGGTGAGGATGGAATTTGTACTTTACATGACAAGAGAAAGTAGAAGTTTGTCCTGTGTGATGAAGATGCTGATTTTCCAAGTGTCCATTGAAAAAAAAAAAGAATTTACTTAATTCAAAGTCCAATAACTTCAAGAGTTAAAAAGAAAATAGGATAAAATGTTAAGCCCATAATCAACAGATATAAGTTATAATTGCTGCAAATTTCATTGACCCACATGCTATACTTTTATTACAGTAAGAAACTGAAAACCTCATATACAAAAATATACAAAAATGACATGCTTGGGCCAGTGTGTCACACCAGATATGCTATAGTCAGACATATATTTCTAACTTTTCTGCAATGCTAGTTGATCGTAACTACCTACTAATGCCGAATGTGTGCAAAATTTTAGCTGCATTAAGTTATTTAACTTGGGATATAGTAAGACAATATTATCAAGGATAACAAGGGAAATTTCTTGCTACTTATAATGAGGTACAGTTAGTTCTACACTATTGCAAGTTCTTAAAAGTGTGCAAATAATTGTATGTTGAAAGAGGCTTATTTTACAAATAATTGCCATTAAAGAAGACTTAATTATCATAGAAAATATATTCTTATACTTATAACATAGTTTTATTAAATGAAAGTTGCACTTAAGTTAACTGTTATTCAGTGGAGTTGATTTGGTCAAACCGTCCAGTGAATATTCAGGCCTCTGTTGCATATGATTTTTTGTAACTTGTCTGTCATTTATACACATTTTCATGAGGTTTCATTCGGTTAGAATGGATAATCTAAGTTTGGCTTTATATGTTGGACAATGTGAGGTCGAATGGACATACATTATAGCACTGTCTGCCTTTTTTTCACTAGATTTGCTTTCTCTGTAATATGGGAGGTGACACCCCAGGCAGATATAGTCAACACAGATTTCACCAAGAGCATCATTGATTCCAAGGTGAGCAGGGCCTTATCATGAGTGAGACTTGCATCTCCCATTAGGTACTGCCACATCAGATCACAGTAATTGTGTATCCAGAAGCTCCTCAATATACTGTTAACAGGGAGAGACGTTTCAGTGATGCTGGATTCAGTCTTGTAGAGATTTATTGTTGATCTAAAATGAAAACTGTCCACTGCATCCTTTGGTTGGAGTGGGGAGGGGGTTGTTGTGGTGGGGAGTAGGGGTTGAGTAGTGAGATATTATTCAAATTGGAGAACAAGCCACCTCATATTATGGTTTGAATTTGTATAGCAGGCAACCCAGATAGCAAACCACAAACAGAAATCCAGCCACAGGTATTGCACTCTACAGAAAGCTTGTAGTTTTTCATATTTGTGTGGAGACTGATAGCGTGTGTTTTTCCTCTGAGCGAAGATGCTTTGGCATACTTGCATATCATTTCACCGTATCATTCCGCGCCTTGTCTACATAACGGACCTTCTCCCCTCAGCATCTGAAATATGTTAACAAGATCACACATCAAGTTTCTGTTCTTACCTTTTATTTCAAAACTTGTTACTAAACTGACATGCCATGTGTGTATGATCTTTTTTTTTTCCTTAGGCATCTCTAACCTATGCAGAAGCTCAGCTGATGATTGATGACCCACAGGCCCAAGACAACCTGGCTAAGAGCCTGAGAGGTCTCAACAAACTTGCCAAGATTCTCAAGAAGAAGAGAATGGATAATGGGTGAGGGAAGTTTTCACACGACAGTGATACCTTGCCACGTTAATTTGTACATTAAGTTAGATCTTTACTACTGGTTGTCAGGGCAATAAGTCTTTATTTGTGTAAATCACACGGTGCACACAGAAAGGCACAAATGAAGAAACTATGGAGATTAAAAATTAAAATGAAGTTTTAGCCTTCATGTTTATGATTAATAGTGGTTATTACTGGTTAACATTTTCCATGGTTTGAGTTTCACACCACAAGAAGTTTTATTTATTTCTTAGAAAAATAATTCTTATATATATTTTTTGCTTTTTCAGGGCCTTGAGTCTAGCCTCCACAGAAGTGAGATTTTATGTGGACAGTGAGACCAACGATCCTATAGATGTACAGACCAAAGAACTGAGGTATACATACAGACTTAGTGGATGATAAAACTTGCATGAGAACACCAGTAAACATTGACCTTTCTTTCTTCAGATAAGCAGATACTTTTCTCCAGTCGTGATTAAATACATTCGATCACAGTCTCAGTTTGAATATATATACTGTAACTGTTATAAAGACAGAGTTTTGCTTAGAAAGACTACCTTTCTCATGCAGGTCTTCAAACCAGTGAAGTGACAAGGAGTAGATCTAGTCTGGTCCACACTATTTGTAATTTTATTGTTCCTGGCTTATGGGCACCACTTTCAGGAATATAAGCTGACCATATGAAATAGATCCCTGTAACTAAATACAAATTTAAGCCATTACGAGACAAAAAAGTGTAGCAGAGGAAGAATAAGTATATCAGTGGAAGGACATTATAAAGAATGTCAGTAATGAGTAGATGTAGGGGTGGGGGAAGAAGATGCAAACTTGCAGGAAGCTTAAAACTCTAAACTTGGACAACATTTGGGACAATCAACAAGGAGACTCATTGGTTTTGAATTGTTGAAGGGACTTGTCCATGTAAGTAAACTAGAGGAGTTGTCAGAAGGAATAAGTGGAAAGAACCAGCAGAGAGATCTAAAGTTTCACTGTTATTCAGTGTTTAGGATTTTCAGTATTGCCATCATCTCATCAGTATTCAGAACCTTGCTCTGTTATATATTTTGTCAAAAAAAAAAAAGCTCTTTTGTTTGCTGTGAAAAGCTACAAACTAAAATTCCAAGGGCAACATCAATAACATTGAATGTTTGAGTTGTTGGCATTGCTAAGTATAATTTGATATAGAAAAGTAGAAAAAAAAAACTTGTGACCACTGCCTCACATTGAGTGTGTGAGTACTTTTGTTAGTATATAGGGATTCAAGATTGTGAGGTCCTGTTGCATATTAATATGATAAATATTTATGCAACTTGACCATCTTCACTATTTTCTGTATTTTTCCAGAGAAACTAACTCCATGGTTGAAGAGTTCATGTTGTTGGCAAACATTTCTGTAGCTGAGAAGATCGTGAAAGAATTTCCAGATAACGCCCTCCTTCGTCGCCATCCTGCACCACCAACCTCTAATTTTGACCCATTGATCAAGGCAGCAGCTTCAAAGGTAAACAAATGTTCATTTGTTTGATCTTTCTTGAGCTACACACTCTAAGTTAACCACCTTTATACTGAAGGCATACTAACTCAGACTTTGTTTCTTTTAACCTGGCTGTTGGGTCAAAAATCTCAATTAGAATATTAGTAATTTTTAAAATTAGAATAGAATGATGTATCTCTGCATCTTCTTTGTTTGAGGACTTATAACTAAATGTATGTAACTGGCACATTTTATGGGGCTTTCTTCATGTTATAAGGTATTTTTAATTGATATTGAATTACTTTGCCATATGCTTGGAAAATGCCATTAGGTCACTGCTATTAGTTTTCGTAAAACAGCTTTTACTTATATGGAGCCAGAATAGGCTTTGTCATGATAAATAGAAGCATAAGTGAGAAGCAGAAGGCTCTTTTTCATAATAAACAGATGGCTGAGTAGAGAAATGCCAATAAGCCAGATAATATATTCACTTGTTTTGGATGGGAAAACTTAAGTTATTTGTTAACTTTAAAACTCCAGTATAGTTTAAATTTTTTTTTATTATCTTCTCAAGGGCTTCAAGATTGACACCAGTTCAGGCAAGGCTCTTGCAGACAGTCTTGACCGGGCAGTTGTGCCTGACAACCCTTACTTCAATACCATGCTGCGCATCATGTGTACACGCTGTATGATGCAGGCTGTCTATTTCTCCAGTGGGATGCTTCAGCCCTCAGACTACATGCACTATGGCTTGGCTACCCCCATCTACACTCATTTCACTTCACCTATCAGAAGGTGAGTCCACATCATCAGTGTTCCTCTTTCAGTTTTGAGATTCCCCAGTAGTAGCTGATTTTTGGTGGTATTCATAGTCCCTTAGAAAGTTAGCTCTTATCAGAGACTTCCTAACAACCTAAAAATAATTTTTTTTAACATATTGAGTAAATTGATTTGATAATGAACTTTTACTTTTTATTGTCACCAGAGAGATCATGGTATCTTTTATGTTGAATGAGGTTTGCCAATAGGATTAGATGAAAAGTTAAAAATTGATCTTCATAGGTTCTACTTGATCTGAAAAGAACCCCTTCAATTTTGGGTGAATATGGGTACGAGCACAGATCCAGAAATTTTGCCTTAATTTTCGAGGGAATTACGAAACTGGAAGGCTGACACTAGGGATACAATCCAATATATCATGATGGGAAATGAAGTTGAATGGTTCCTCTTTGTGTGAAAATCCTATTACCCAAATCGTCACGTTCATTTCACATTTACCTAGGTCAATTTTTGAGGTTTTGAGAAATAAGCGCTCTCAGCCTGTTGCTGAAAGCAAAACACTGAGACAGATGTGATTTAGCTTGTAAAATTGGGATATAATTGTGTCAAAACTCTACATTTATGTGAACATGAGGAAGATAAATGGAAGATCATAGTACATGTAATGTGAACAACTCTGATCATCGGTAAAATGACACTGGCAAATATGGAATGAATGTGATGATACGTCAAAGATTGTTCGGCCATGATAGGAGTACATATTCTAGATCCAGTATTCTTTTATATTGTTTTGTGACAATATGTATCATTTATAATAATATCTTTTATGTTTTTATTTGTTTCAGGTACTCAGACATTATTGCTCACAGACTTCTGGCTGTCAGCATAGGAGCTGATTCTTCCTACCCTGAGTTGCTAGACAAGACCAAAATACAGGTAGGAACTGACTGAATGGTGAGCTGAAAATGAAAAAGAAAAACAGTCTGACGAAAGAAAGAAATTGAATGTTGATATGAAGAGCCTCATGGAAAGATGTGTTGAAAAGGTCTTTGATAAAAATATCATCGATAATAATTATCGCTTAAAATTTTGTTGTTTGAAGTAATAGACCCTGATAGTAAAAGTTTTCATGAGCATAGAAATTAATAGCCTCATTTTTTTTCCAACGTTAAGATGTTTACGGAATCTGAGTGAATATGTTGAATATATTGAATGCAGGGCAGGGTAATGAGGAAGGCTATGCTTGCATGTCATCATCTTCATCATTATTTGCAAAACATTTATCCGCACTGGATGTAAATAAGTAAAGCAAGAAAACTATAACAATTTAACAAATTTAATACACAAATTTTCGGACTGGCTTCCTTCTTCAGGTGTAGAAAATAAATGAATTAAGAATGTAATGTCATAAAAAAAAAAAAAGAAAAACTATGATCAATAGTCATGAAAAAGCTTGAACAGACACAAATATCAAAGGAATGGAACTAAGGCGAACAGTAACAAAGAAGGTGAACGGTTGAACAGGACTCAGCAAGTATACACTAATGTCTTTACAACAAAAAATAACAACATTGTTATCATCATTATTGTCTTTATCATCCTTATCATGTTTTCTCCCTTCAGAGTCTCTGCAATAACCTCAACTACAGGCACAAAATGGCCCAGTATGCTGGCAGAGCCTCTGTCAACCTCCATACTCATGTAGGTGTATAACGAATTTTGTATTATCAAAATACATTTTAAGTGATTTTGACTGATACATGGCAAAAGTTGTTAGATTCCAGGGCTGTATCGGGTTTGTTGGTGATGATGAACGAGTAGGATGGTAGAATATGATGATGTGGTCAAGTGCCACAGTTTGCAAGTCTTTGATAATTTAATTAAAAAAACATGTTTACCCAGTCAGTAAACCAAGAAATAAGTTAAGCACTTGTCATGCTTTTTTTTTTTTGTAATCTTGACTTTCTGATTTTCAGAAAAGTAAAGAGTAAAGACTGCATAAGGGACTAAAGCAAGATGTGACAGCACACAAATAGATTCTCCCTACTCCCCCCCCCCC
>JAWQUT010000032.1:362539-387858 GCA_033807755.1 Ellobium chinense
CACTTTGTTTACCAAATACTCTCAAAATGAAGGCAGCTGCATAACATAACAACAGATATCTTATAATATGAAATGGAAATTGTCTTTAGCAAAGGAACTTGAAGCAAAATATATGAACCATGACATTCTGACCAGGAATGTGGTCTCTCTTGGATAGAATGCCACCCTTTCCTGGTGTTGCCCCATTTAATCTTACATTCATGTAATTCAGATAATTTGGAAATGACCTTGTGAGTCTTTCTTTCTGTGGAGCACAATCTCAGACAATTTACGTTTCAAGTAAGTAAAACCACGAGAATAACTTCATAGATCTGAAACAGCCCTCTTCTTTTTATGTTGTCAGCTCTTCTTCAAAACCCGAGTGCAGGATGAGGAGGGGTATGTTCTCTTTGTGAGGAAGAATGCACTTCAAGTTCTCATACCCAAGTACGGCCTGGAGGGAACCGTCTTTCTCAATGATGAGGGCCGCAAGTCTTCCAGCATATTTGTCTATGATGAAGAGGTAGGGGCCATCAAACTTTCATGGCTGCGGATTTAGAACAAAGATATCTAGCATGTTCAGTCAGTCCTTTGTGCAGATTACCCTTTACCAAAATGTTCTTACATTTTTTTTGTTGCCTTTTTTTAAAAAAAGTGGACAGTCTGTCCTCCTTTTTAACTTTAAGGAAATGTGTAACATACACTGATATTGTGCTGTCATAAATTGAAGTGTTCTTGTCATTTTACATTTCCATCATGCATACAAGAACATCAGCTATACAGATGTGCCGTGAGAAAACAAACAGTGAATAATTTCAGTGACTGACTGATTTAGCTTTTTATATGTTTCCCTAGGCTAGGTGGCACTATTTGCAGACTGAATAATTTCTGTGCAATTGTAGGAAGCTACCTTAACGCAGAGATGCCAACCAGTACGCAAAATACGCATTTTCTATACATTTTCAAGCTCGAATACGCAGATACGCAACATTGGGCAAAACCCGCGAATAATACGCAAAAACCGGATTTTGATTCGCATACTCGTTCCGGGAGCGAAATTTTTATTTTTGACCGGAAATGTTTTCATAACGGGCGATACTTCAAACTGTTAATAAGATACGGACGATACCGTCCTTATACTTGTTGATCATTATATGACCAAGAAACGGTCCGTATCGATACAGTAATTGTTAATGTCTAAGGTCGTCATGGTATTACTGCCCTCGATTGAAGATCGCTTCCTTGCAGGTTACAGGCCTGTAATGGGATTGGACCCTTGTCCTCTATGGGCTATATTAACATTTTGAGCTGAAGCTCATTATGTGGCCCAAATTTTAAGACTGACCCAACCCTAGCTAGCCCATTGAAATTTTGAGCTTGGTTGCTATTTGTAAACAGCCTACATTTTTCACTGGTCAGCGCCAAACCCCACTCTTCCACCTGAGCACACCCTTGACCTGGCAGTTCCAGCCCAGGGCTGAATAGTGCCTGGCAAAATAAAGTAAAATGGACATAGTTTCCCATGATATTAAAAATTTGCCCCCCTGGAGCCCTTATTACTGGAAGCAAGGCATACCAAACAAGGGAAAGGGGGAGATGAAATATAACCCCTAAGTATTAGGACCCAATAGTGAAAGTGGAGGACCCAATAGTAAAAGTACAATAAATTATAGGCCTGTAAGTGTAGCCTGCACATGTTTTGGCCTTCAGCGATCCTGCCATCTAGGCACTCATCGGAAACCAGTAGTGTGCTCACAATGGAAGGGTTACTGCGGAAAAAGCAGAAGTCTGCACCAACCCTGCAGAGCTTTCTACCGTGATATACCGTGACATAGAAATTTATTGTACTTAGCAAACAGGGAGAACATTAAAAATTCAGCAAGGACTTTTTCATTGCTAGCTCTGGCAAGTATGACATCAAAAGGCACAACAGAGGTGCAAAACATTGAGAATTGGAACTGCAGACCTCTAAGTCTGTTCCTCTTACAGACTTTTTCGTGGCAGCAAAGAAAGTAGAAACTCTCAGAGAACAAATCCTCAGTGCTGAAATCAAACTGGTCAACTTGATTGCTGACCTAAATCTGCCAATTTCATGTGCAGACAAGTTCAATCAGGCATTTAAAGAAATGTATAAAAATACACACTTTTGGTCCAAAATACACATTTTTGAGGTCCTGAACACACATTTTTAAATTTCTGGGTTGGCATCTCTGTTAAAGGAATCCACCCACTATGCTCATTCATGCAATGACATATAAGTACTATTATCTGATCTTGATGTTAATAAATGAATATATATGTTTAGACTTTAATCATCTATATTTCTTACACTGGGCGGGTTTTGTTTCCACCAGATGGACACCCAGACTGCAGGAGATGTGACCCTGCATGTCTTCGACCCTGTCATTGTGCAGCTGAGTATTGACCGCTCCAATGTCCAGCACATGAAGCTCTCCCTCAAGCTGGTCAAGCCAGTGGTAAGTACAGCAGAATCTCACAAATTCAAAAACGGGGATTGTTACAGCTCCATGAGTTTTTGAGGTAGGATAGTGTGATGTCTAGAATTAATGGAAGAGTTACGAAGATTTGTGTACAAACATGCAGATCGAAGAAGATGATCAAATGAAGAATATAGTAGACATGAGAGTTGGAATCTGGATATTGAATATGACTGAGTAATGAATTGCAGTCACAACACCTGGTTTCACCATCAGTTTATGGCTATGCTGAATTTCTCTTTTTGTAAAGGATAGGCCAGACGTATGATTAGTTTTTGATTTATACGTATGAATTGAAGAGCGTTTTTCAAAAACTCAGTATGGTGTCTCTGATTATTTTTGAAATAAAGAGAAATAACATTAAGGTAATTGCTCTTCACTCTTGTATTTGTATTTACTGTTAAATGACGTAAAATTTGAAGGAGTGCAGATTTTGAGCTCAAGTAAGTTTTGAATGAATTAACACACAAATGCATGTTTGAATACACCACCAGTTCATTTTTTGACGAAAGTGCATTACAGAGTTGGAATATGCTCATCAATTATAGTTCAATGATTGGCAAATTTCTGTCCATTTCTCAGTATGTGCAGGTCCTTAAGAAAAAGTCTTTATTTGTAACAAAAACCCAAAATCTTCAAAATTTATATATATAAGTCCTCAGGTCCACAGAAAATTCTCAGGAAGGATTTGCATGTTGCTGACATCTTTCCATCATAGAACAGCAATAATGTGGTTTTTGATGTTTCACTAGGTAAAATTAACTGCTCTTTACATATTTTACATTTCTTTATGTAGTTTTCATAAAATCCTTCAAATACTTCAAATTTTTGTTTTTAAAATTTCATATGAATCCGGCTTTTTTCTATCAGATACCAGGTTTCAGTGTACCTTCAGTCAAAGAATCAGCAGCATCCTCGTCGTCATCATCTGTCAGATCATCATCATCCACCACAGGGGCAGAAAAACCTCCACAGAAGAAGAGAAAAGTCTGATAAATTCTCAGCAGTATTGTTAGTTATTTTATGTTTTTGCCCAAGCCACGCATCATTTTCTTTGTAAGGAAACATCCATACAAGGAAACGTGGGGTTGTTAAAAGTTGGTAACCTCATATGAAAATAAACTTGTGGCATGAATTTTTGAAAATGCACCATTCAACCACATTGATCCCTCTTATGATATTTCAAAAATGATAAAATTTTTAGCTTTTATTTGTCTTTATGATTTCAAGAGTTTCATAAAGATTACCACACCTTATAATAGGCTTGATGAAGTTATGTCAGCAGACTCCCTTTTGCATTCAACACTCCTGGTTTCCCTTGATAAGTGAGATCACTATAAAGAAGTTTCAGTGTAACAGATCTAATATTCTGTCCTATGAATTCAGGGTTGAGTCATGATTTAAATCTACAAAGTAGGGTGTAACTTGGTGATGGAAGCGGTGATTGTATGGATAGTTTATCAACCAACTGATTTCATGACACACCAGTGCTGACCCTCGCAAGGTCTCCCTTATTAGTTCTACAGTAATTTTGTCCTTGATGAGGCTGGTCAACAATTCCTGCACTAATTTTAGTGATTGACAAGCTTAGTGTAAACAGCATGAACTCATTCCAGAAGCATGTCAAAGAGACTTGCTGGAAGATGTCACAGATGTGGAACTGCGCCTATGAGGGAATTCTCCGAGGTTGTCCACATTTTTAGGGTAATGAGGTTGTCAGAGAACTTGTGGGTTCCATTTTGTTCATGTACCTTTGCCTTAAGATGTTCAAAATGAATGATTCTGGTTTTACTGTTAAAATTTGAGAGTCTTGGCTTTTGCAGTACTTTTATATTGCTGTTGTTTGAGATGCTGCCGGTATATTGTGGAATACTGCGAATGTATTGTGCATTGAAATTATGCAGTGTTATGAGCATCAACACAGAAATAAACTTCACATGTAAACATTATTAATTGTTTGAGCTGTTTTTTGTTGTGTAGTTGGTTGGTTGGTTGGTTGGTTGGTTGGTTGGTTGGTTGTTGGCTGGCTGGTCTCAGTGCTAGGAGATTGGGGTAGGATGAGGCTTTGGGCCCCCCTAAGAAAGGAGGAGAGAGAGGGATGAAGAAAGAAGAATAGGGGAAAAGAAGATAAGGATGATGGTCCCCTCAAGCTATGGATTTCTTGTGAAGACAGAGAGGGAGTTGGCTGCATGAGGTAAATACAGTCCTACTTTTTATTTAGATAACAAACATCTTTGGAACTTTCAGCTCTTTATGTATTATGTTAGTAAATGAATCAGCAGAGTTATAACAATAATGCAGTTTATAAGCGTCCTTTGCAGGTTTATGTCTGCATATACGACTTCACACTACTACTTACTACTCAACTTTGAAGCATTTGACGTGTCCGGGTACTCAAGAATTTAAATGGTTATTTCCCTTGTGCCATGAGCTGCAAGTCGGGAGTGCATCTTAAATCTGCAGTTGCTTCCCTTCCATTGATGACGGAACTCTTTGTGCCCATCCAACTCACACTGTCTACGGTTTGTCGATCTTGCCTGTCAGATCTACACCTTACTTTCTCCATCCTTTCTCCCGCTTCTCCCCTCATTTTTTTTCTGTGCTTCTTTGGAGCGCTGAAAACAGGAATGCAAAATGTCTATTTTAATGCTTCTCAGTGGTAGAAAATAGGATTCATTTAAGAATTCTACTTCCGAAAACTTACTACACGTGCATGTATTTTGTTTATTTTCATCTTACTCTATTTCACAGCAGTTTGTCTGGTTTTTCTAAGCATTCTGTAATTATATTTAAATAGTGTATAACCTAGCGATCAACCAGCTGACAACTGGCACCATCAGCTCTCCCACTCTGCGTTGGCTGTTGGCAAGGGGGACGGAGCGCTTATGGGAATATCCCGTGCACCATGATGTCAGTCTTGGGAAAGGTAACAAGGTAACAAGTGTATAACCTAGTTCAGACATGTAAGAGGGAATTTTCTTTTTACACCTGTATGATGGAGGGAGATCGCAGGTAAAACTTGATGTCTAATGAACGGTATTGAAAAAGTCAGTTTCCAAGCACAGTAAAACTCGATTACATCGAGGTGGTTGGGACATTCAAATTTTGACCGCTGTATACGTGCCCCATAATTTCCAAATTTAGATGTTGAGGTAAGAAAAGTGACTTCCTTTAGGTTATGCTGACCTTTTCTTATTGATTAAAAAAAAGTGCTGTAATAACTGTGTTTTTAATCATTCAGACCCATTATAACACACGACTACTTTAACCATACCGAAGATGAGGAAAGAACGAAGATTTAAAAGTCTTCCGTTATGACTGTGGCTGTTGAAGTGGGTTTCACAGAAATTTCCAGATTTTCAGCTTTTTTTCTTTTTTCTGTAATCAGACCGTATTTATAGTATTAATTTTGTATGTTGCAGTCCTGTTAATGGTCGATCATTGCCACTTTATAATCACAACATTTTCCAGTTAACAGAATTTTGTGCTTTTTTGAAATAAAATTGCTATATAATTGTAGCTCCTGTTAATTGCAATCTCAATAAAGTGAAGTTGACTGTAGTCCATATAGGATATTGTAAGTGCCACCCTTAGAGTTTTTAGATGTATTTTAGGTGTACACACAAGAAACTGATAACGTTTGATAAAGATAAGGTTTTTTAAGATGTACATGTATTGTGATCTCTTGCCTCTTGAAGTAACGTTCATGAATTTTACATCTTCCTCACAAAACTATGTAGATTGACATGTATAATGATAGTCTAAAACATGAAACCGTTTGTGGTCTGGTGTCTGTGTTCAATTTCACAGCTATCTTACTCAGTCCTGTCCCATCTTCTCCCGACTAAACGCAAGTAAGGTCGCCCCTCTCACCCCTCCCTCCCTTACACCACGGGCAGCCCGACACTGTCCCCGCTTCATCCCTTCCCCCTGCACCCCCTCCCACCGGCGACTGGATTGCGCGAAGGTGAGGCCTGATCCTAGTATTCTACGTCCGTCCACTTCACCCCTTCCCCCACCAACTTCCTTCCTGCAGGTCGGGGCCATATTACTACGCTCCACCACTAGCTCCTTTTCATCTCAGTTTCAAGCAAAAAACACAGTTGAAAAACGATCGCCAATAACCAATGCGATTGCAGGTTGTGTATATCTCGATTGTTTACATAATTATGACGTGACGATGTTTACGCAGAGAACAACGGAGGATCAGTGGTACCGTTACGTGGACACCACGATCGTCATGACCGTTTAGTTTTGCACAGGTACACGTGGTCAGACGAAGGAGCTTGCGCTGACATCGGCTGTTTTTATTTTTTTTTGTTCTCCCCGAAAATCCAAATTCGGGCCGTCAAGCAAGCGCGTGACACACAAACAAACTCACACTCACACAAAAGTAACGAAAAAAGTAACGAGTAATTTTGTAATTGTTACACAACGAGTATATTTTCGTTACTTAAGATGAAACGTGTAACGAATAAGTAATTGTTACTCGAAAACTGTAACGACTACTCATAGCGGCGTTACGTTTTACTCGTTACAACAACCCTGATCACGACCAACCGCAGTGCAGCCGGGTTGAAAGAACGACAATTCATGTTGATCTCCACCTGTCTTACGCATTTGCACCTTCCTTTCTCTTGTTCCAACTAGTAAAAGACGTCAGGAAGAACATCATATTAGGAAACACTGCCTGCAACAAGATTTGTTTTCTTTTTAACAAATTCAGGACTGAATTTCACCACTTCTGCCCCGTAATTTCATGAAAACCAGTTATTCCTACATAATAATTTATAAAAGTAATTGTTTTTCACCTTTTGCGGTCTGGTGTCTGTGTTTAAATTTCACAGCCATCTTACTCAGTCCTGTCCCACCTCCTCCCGACTAAACGCAAGTAATGGTCGCCCCTCTCACCTCTCCCTCCCTTACACCACACTCTCTCCTATTATTGACTCTGATAATTCAATTTTTTTTTATTACCAACTAGTTAGTACCTTTTTTCGTAAACGGGATGTTGATGACTAGATTGTCAGATCAAATTCATGAAGATACACATTAAAATTCTAAATCTCTTATTAAACAGTGATGTGATTTTCCCTTTTCAAAAGTTTGACCACATTCAAGCAAACAAAATTACGACTTTTTGTCTTGCACTTTTTTCCATAAGCTCCAGGACACGCTGTGCTAGGCACAGTTCAATGACATTTATGAGCCGCATTATGGGGAGAAAACATTACAAATTATTGTAGCTTTCTTTAAATTCATTCTTTGAATTATTGTTGTTTATTTTGAATTTTTACGTCTAAATCGTGGTCCAGTCACTCACTAAACACCCAGAAGTCAAAATTACAATATATATATACAGTCGAGTCCATGTATGTCAAAACCGGATACCTCCAATTATTTATTAGTCGAAATAAAAAGAAATTATAGTTTTTTTTCCTTCTTTGCGTCTATTAATTATCCTTGCATAAGACGAAGTAATTAATGCCCATTTCTGATTAGTCCAACTGCTCAGCGCTGCCAGAGAGGCAAAATCACCTCCTGGCGTCCTCCCCGCGTGGTACTAATACTACTAAACAACGCCGACGGCTTGAAAAACAAACAAGACGGTGCCGCGGATAGAGAGAGGCAATAAAACTGGACACTGCGAGTGCCAATAAGTAGCACAATAAGTAGGGCGTGTGTATTACACCACCGCNACTCGCATATACACAGTCCTTCTCGTTCTCTTTCGCCTATTCTTTCTCGCTCTCTCTCTCTATCTCTCGACTTGTTTCTGTTTCTCCCGCTCATGGTTTTACCTTTTAACATGACCTGCCTCGAACCCCAGCCTTCTATTTTTGTATACGAGTTGTGAATTGTTTTTGTAGGGCTTGAGAGTGTGTGAGGTTTGTTCTGTTCAGTACCTTGTCTGTTTAGTTAGTTGCAAATGTTCTCCTGATGAAGCCCCCACGGGCGAAAATTTGAGACAATAAACTCAAGATTAACCTGTTAATGCGGTTGTACCTTTTCTTATGGATATATATATACATATATATATAATTTATGTATTCATTTTTTATAGATTAGGCTCCTGCAAAACCTATACCAGTGCGCATACCACTTGTACAGAAATATGGACTACATAAATACTTGGCTATGGAGCAGTGGCTGATGTAATTCATCTACCAATTTGTGAAATACATTACATTATTAAAGTATCTAGATCATTTTGTACCCAAACAGAGCTTGGGTAGACTGATGTAATCCAGCTATCAATTTGTGTAAAACCATTACATTACTACTGTATTCAGATCACTTTGTACCCCAACAAAACTTGCATTGCCGATCCTTGCGTAGGCGAGTCATCAGATCCCCACGAATTCATGAACTCCCTGGACACACGAACAACATAGAATCCTGCTTAGAGGTCCCAGTCCTGTCGTTTCTGGACAATCACCCTCTCTCCGGGATCCCGTGTTGGCGACAATTTCTCTTCTTGTTGTAGTGAATCATGTCGCCGCATCTCATCCATAACACGGGACACCTCTTGGCCTCCCTTGCACCCTTTCGGGTCACCAGACACAAGCGGGGACCATCCAGGACTACTTTGTGTGATTATGGCTGTGACAAAATGGCCGTCTGGACAGCCTCAAGCGCCCTCTACCGTCGCTCCGTGCCGGTCCCTGGGCAGAGCAGCCCCGTCCATGTAGTGCCCGCTGAGCAAGGAATGGGTCTGACCGCTGGATTTGTCTCGTGGTACCAGACACTGGCTCCCTTGTTCTGAGGAGGAAATAGAGAAATTACGATAGAAGTAGAACTATTGCTGCTGCAACATGCCATTAATTTTGGATGCAACTTGAAATATCTCGTTTGACTGCCAGAAACCCTTCCAATCCCAGACACTATACAGTAAATGGTTAGAGCCTTAGACTTGCAGCTTTAGCAATGCCATCTGCCAAAAAAATTCCCGAACGTGCCAAATGCTTCTTACTATGGTAACAGATATGATACCGATTATTAATCCTGACCATCTCGTTAGTAAAGCAAGTATCTACTTTGAACCAGTCTAATATACATAGACCAGTGTCTTGTGTCAGATCTGAATTCACATATTATAAGGTGGAGCATTGATAATAAGTATGTCCTTGACTTGGTACATGTACAAATTTAGTTCTTGGTATTCTTCCTCCGAGACGCCACAAACCAACTGAAATTTCCTCTAGAGACAGTGGTAACATAAAACGTAAACCCCCTTGTCTATATAATGTTTGTTGGGATATATCTGTTGGCATTGGCTTTGGGACAAATTTGGACAAAAAAAAACTGAATACAGACAATTTTAAAATTCATAGCATATTTTGCTATAGCGTATCCTCCAAAACAAGTTTGGACAAAAACTCAAATGAAGATCTAAAACTATAGCATATTTCACGGTAGCGTTTCTTCCAGGTCCCCTCCTTTCTAGACATACACCAAGTTTCATTTACGAAGACGAACAACTCATATACTCTAAATTTTGGAATGATACCGTGAAATTCGAGTTTTGGGTGTTTCACTGTACAAGTTTCTTTCGTAACTATGGCAAATACTGATTGTTACTTTGCTTCCAAATGTGGTGTGGTTGCTTTCTCTATTTGTATGTGTGACTGACTGTGAAGTTGGTGGTCTGAGCGCTGGTGGATAACCATCATGAACTGCGCGTCTATCATGTGCGGTCAGTGATACAAAGTCTGGGTCCATGGACCGTTAGCCGTGATCGATGTCTCCAATTGCAGTAATATTTGCTTCCACGACCAACTTGACAGTTAATGGCGATGGATACGTCTTGTTTTTGTGTTAATCCCGCTGTTTGGTGGCCCTTTTGCGGATGTTTCAATTCCTTAAGAGGATCATTTCCAGCATCGTGGCTTCTCCATCACTGACCCCACTGGGATACGGAAGTGTAAGGGAGAATACTCTGATCGCCGAGTAACCCACCCAAGGGCGACAATCACATAATGGAATGCTAGCGTTTGTTAGATCACCCGCTTGGTTGGTCAGTCATCTCTGAGTCGATATGAGGGCAGCGGCAGTAACTTTTGTATCTTCTTTGTTTTTAACTTAAGTAACGTTCGATATATATCATTTTGTGTTATGGACTTTGATATACTCTGACAGGGTTGTTCTCTCAAAACTGATACTGCAACAACAGCATAATATATTTCGTATCATCTTGTTCAAAACGCAGTCACTTACAATGTTTTTGTTCTGAAGTGACTGTCTTTTGATATACTCTGCCAAATGCGTTCTCAAATTCTTAAAATTATCAAGTACTGTTTCTTGTTTCTTGTGGTTCCGCGTAGAGTATTGGATGGACTTACTCGTACTGTGGTCATTAGCAGTGTGTATTTCCTGTTCTTGATCGTGTATCTCTAAGTTAGCTTCACTAATAAATCAAGAAATCAAGAAATCAGTCAAGCAATCAGCACATTAGTCAATCAATCAATCAATCAATCAATCAATCAATCAATCAATCAATCAATCAATCAATCTCCATTCTCTCTAGCACCAACGTCTTCAGGGTACACACAAGAACTAATTAATGATTTATTTTGTATTTTTTGCTTTTTACGACGCTTTCACAGTCTCGGGTTATTTTCTTAGCTAATGTTTACAGGCCCTTTAGCAAGTCTGCATCCACGGTTCTAAGCAGTGCTAAGTACTTTACCATACTGGGATGGTTATAATAACATCTGGGCAATAGACATTCACGCAATTCAGGTATGAAGATGCCAATAGCACCTGGCATAAAAATAATTATGCAATTTTAAATAGTCCCTATTAAATCAGAAAACTGGCCATGGGGAGGGGGAAGGGGCTTGGATTTGAATTTCAAAGGCTTAGATAGGTGCAAAGACATTTGTGGACCCAGAATAGGTGAGATTTAGCCACTTAGGTATAAACTTTGTGGTTGATGCTAGGTGAGTAAGGTTATCCTGTTTACTGAGTGAAAAGGCCTAAAATATTATGTAACCTGCTTCACTGCCGAAGTTCTCAAAATCTAAGTGGTTTAGGGGCATTTTTCTGTGTGTCAAAATTTGGAGAAAATGCTGAACAACATGTTTGGAAAGTATTTTGGCTTGGGACCCCTGGTTAAATTAATGGGAGGCGTAAAACCTTATATAGCCAACAGTGGAAAAAAATTGGCATATTCATTCTTCAGCCCGTGCTTTCTCTTTCTTGACCTTCTCTTTTTGTCATAGTCTTATTGAAGCATTAGGCGGGAGAGTCCTAGGATTTTCCTGTCATTTGTTATCATGTGGCTTCAATCCCTATTTTCTCTCTTTTACAGAAGACAACGGTTAAGACGAAAACAATTAAACCGAAAGTACCGGTAAAAGGGAAGGAAAAAAAAAGATGCCTCGTTTATTTTTCTCTTTCAAGGTTTCTCTGTGTGAATCAAAACTCTGAATCGAAACTGTTTTTGGTCCAGCGGATTTCGTTGTAACCGTTGTCCACTACAGCATGCTTATCCAGGTGATAGTTGTCCACAAAACAAGGAGTCACTGTACAAGTAAAAAGAAAGAAAACACAAACAAAAAAAAAAAAGAAACAAAACAATAATCTGCCACCTTTCTTCTGTTAACTGAGAGCTAACGCTTTAACCATGGAATGAATTACCATGGCAAAATTTATATTGGTGCATTAGAACTGAATACACCTTCAGTAGCGTTCAACATGCAGAGTTAATGTAATTCTTATGATGGTAAAAGATCCCAACATTAATGCTCAAGTTCTCAAATATACGAACATAAAGTTGTCTACAGTAATTACATGCATTAAATCAGATAAAAACATGTCAAGCAACCAGTGTGTAATCTACCCACCGATCAGATCGCGATTTACATAAAGCTTACAGTACAGCTTATTTTTCATAGCTTAGTCAAAATATCGATTAACCTTCCATAAATTATCATCATTCATAAAAAAAAAAAAATGAATAAACACTCTCTCACGCCAACTGCAAGCTTACGCAGGTTTCAGATTTCAACATATTTTACAACCCCCCTCTCTCTCTTCCATCTATTATTATCTGTTTGAAAATATATTCTCCTCCCACACGGAGGTGAATATCTTCTTTTTTTTTTACTTTTTTTTTTTTTAAAGGATCAGCAGCTATCGTGTTCTTCTCTGGCGCCTAGTCTCGGTACAAGCTCCCAGCACAAACGTGTATTTTCACAGCAAAATGCCTTCACAGATCCAGGGTATTGGGAACGGGTGATTGACAACAATGTGGAGTGGCTATCAAATTATCCTTTATCGTCCCCACATCGCTCCCGACTAAGCTTGGAGAGTTGGCCATGCGAAATCGGATCGTGCCGAGCATTGCACGGGGATTAGCGCTGGTGGAACTTAGTGCGACTTTCACAAGAGAAGCCGGTGAGACTTTTCATAGTTGTGTTTTTTTTTCTTTTTCATAAATATCATCTTTAAAGAGAGAATAAGAAAAAGATATGAAATCTATTCGTTCTCCACTTAATCGCGATTATTTTGAAACATGAAGAGTGTTTTGATTAAAAGGAGTTGCGATAATCCAGTGAGTTATGTAGAGAGAAATACGGTTTCCAAATGATCAAAATAAGACAAATAAGATCTCACTCTAGTAGCCGTATGCATTTTCGTTACATTAGTTTAGTTAACGCATTGCAGTAACCACGGAAAACTACAACAAAAAATTAGTAGCTTTCACTATGGTTAATACAAGTTTAACAAGTTTATTGCGAATAAGCCCAGACCACAGCCGTGGCACATGGGCAAAATACAATATGCAACGGGACAGCACATGACATTTTAAGCACTACAGCATACAGTTCGTAAAGTGACGCCTGGGTTATGCATACGACTACAGGAATTATGGAAAATGGAACTGTTAGTATCAGCATATTTGGAATTTTAAGCCTGCTTTGACTACATCTTTTATGGAGTTGGTGCGGTTCCAACTTTCCTTCATATTTCAACTGCCAGATTAAAATTGGAACTCGTCGGCATGCAGTTTTGGTATAGCTCTCTTTTGTATTTGACGTGGACGATTGCACTTCAAAGTGCAGAGTGATTCATTAGTTTTCATTCCAGTCGAAAAACGAATGACAGTCGGAACTGTATGACTCTTCCCTTTATTAGACTGCATAAATGAGATTAAAAGGAAAGAAATTGACAATAACCATTTGAATTAAGGTAGGAAACTGGCATATTTATGCTAATAAAATTACCACTAAACGCAATTTTCTTTAAAAATCCTTTTCTGTAGAGTGCGAGTTATTCCTTAACATGGACTTTAATAATAATGGGTAATCTAAACATATTGCGATTACGCGAACTTTGCCTTTAAGCGGACTGCGATTAAATGGATCTGACTGTAAACGATAACGTGATTACTAGTAATTGAAAAGAACGGGGTAGTGGAAGGAGAGAAATCTTGCTGATAGACATGACAATGTCATGATTTGTATCTCGTTGAGATGACAGCCTTTGTCATCTGGCGACATGGATCATGCCAAGCTGACGGTGGATTGAAATTTATGTGAGAATGTCGTATCGGTACATTCTGCGGAAAATAATGCAGGAAGTCCTAAGTATCCTATTACGACAGATCCTTCCCACAGTTGTGACTTCTCTTTGGTATAGAGAGGAGTTGCAGTTAAAACGAGTTGCGATTATTCACTGATTCCTATATATAATATGAAAATTACACAAATAGGAAATATTCACTTTGGAGAGCGAAACAAAAGAGCAACAGTGAAAACGTCTTCCTCGCACAAATTTAAAGGGATGGGACTGGTTATCTGCTCCACAGTCTAATATAGTCCACGTTATATTTCATAAGATTTTAAACCGCCCCGAAAGTTTCTGAGAAAAACACCGCTGGAGCAACGGAATTTTCACCCTGCGGGCGCCGCCATTACTCGTGCTGCGTGACGTCATAAGCGAGATAGGCTAAAAGACAATTAGTTCAGACGGTTTGTGCATGCATCTGCACCAATCGTCTTCTAGCTTTTCTCGCTTCATGACGTCAAGCATCAAGCAGCACATGTATTTAGTGGTGCACAGAGGGTGAAAATTCCGACATCCCAGAGGTTTTTGTCTTTTTCAGAAATGGTCTAGGGGAAGGAAAATATACAAGCTGTAAATTTTGAAAATAACATAATGTGGATTTTTTTGGACCGTGAAGCAAATAATAATCTCTGTTCCTTTATAACAAGGTGATCTTGACCACCCTGGGAAGTACTTACAGAAAACCACGTTATATTCATTAGGACCAAAATGGATATGCCACTGTGTGTTTTTATGATGTCTTATTTGAGTGAGGAGGACCAAGGAGAAGGGAGAGGGCAGGGGAATGAAGAGTTACAGTGCGGACCTTGGACTTAGTGAGGTTGTAAGCTAGTAAAGCTACATATAAAGTCTATGAGGTGCCCCCATGAGAATAATATTGCCTTAAGCATGTTTACATCGGCCATTGTTGTTGTCATTAGTTTATATTGTTGTTCATTATTACCTATTTTGTAACCACTGATGGATGCTCATATGTCGTTGTGATATGAGCTAAATAAAGTTTCTTGAATCTTGAATCTATACATAAAACTTCAAGATCTCTTGTAAAATAGCTACAGCAAAAAGTGTCACTTAAGCACTTAAGAAATCATGCATATTTATTGTTTTTTTGTTTTTTTTTAATTCAGATAGGTATGTCAGCTATAATAGGCTAGAAGAAATTATAATGTATCTCTCGGGCGTTACATATTGGCCGAACTATAACTATTAGTCCATTACAAACGGACATTTTCGTTTTGGCCGGTATACAGGCCAGAAATGACTGAAAGAGTACTAAGTTAACTGCGTGTAAAAAAAATAAAAAATACATGTAATATAATTTTAAAGGCCAAAACAATTTCTAAAATTTTGTGAGGTCCCTGTAGATTATGACTATGAGGCCCTACGCTAGCTGTACCTTGTTCAGCTTAAAGGTAAATCTAGATCTGGGTACAAAATAAACTTTGGATATTTGTTTTCTCTTATTGTCACCTAGTCACCTGTTTGTCTGTCCATCCTTCCCTTTGTCACTGTGTCACTGTATCATTCCCAGCTTCTTCGTACCGCCGTTGTAATACAAGACTTTATTTATACCTGTAGATCGAATGGTTGCAGCTGTTCGAACTTAGGATCAAAAGGTCATAGGTTTGGTTCCAGCCATGTGACTAAGCCAAGGATAAAGCATTTTACAAGCATTCACATAATTTTTGAGTTTGCCAGACTGTAAACTCTGTACCTGGCTATAGGCAGAGAAAGCTATTGTCATTATAGCGATAGCATTGTATTACTGTGCTCCCCACAAAATTGACAATTGCCAGAATCAATGATTGATCTGATCTGTTTGAGTACTGCAGGGCATAAATCGCGAGTATAGTGGTACTGTCTGGAAACAAGACATACACTGAACACCATTAGCAATTAATCAGTAATTCCCCTCTGACCTGGAATACAGGTACAGTATATGAAAGGCACAACGTCAATATTCTGTCCGACTCAATGATTGCATCACCATTAATGTTATTGTTATCATCATCATCATCATCATCGTTTAAAACTGAAAAAAATTAAAAGCTCAACCTTAATTCAATGAATTTATTAAAAATCTAGTTAAGAAATAAGACCGAATTTTACTTCCAAACGTTTCGGCTCTAAGGCCTTTATCAATAGAATGAAACAAGAATTATCATCATCATCATCATCGTCATCATCATCATCGCCATCATTATCATCATTATCACCACCACCATCATCATCATCATCACCAACAAACGAAGAAGCAAGCAAGCAAGCAAGCAAGCAAGCAAGCAAGCAAGCAAGCAACCAACCAACCAACCAACCAACCAACCAACCAAACAACCAAACAAA
This sequence comes from Ellobium chinense, assembly GCA_033807755.1. Classification (NCBI taxonomy): domain Eukaryota; kingdom Metazoa; phylum Mollusca; class Gastropoda; order Ellobiida; family Ellobiidae; genus Ellobium; species Ellobium chinense. Next base: position 378,934 of record JAWQUT010000032.1, read on the forward strand.
CAAACAAACAAACAAAGATGTTAGAAAACTCACTAAATAAACGAAGAGATAAATTGACGGATAACTTCAGAGAGTTTACTCACTAATAATTCTAAGTCATTCACATACAGTCTTCACTCCTTACACACAAAAATATACAATATTGTTGAAAAGTTCTAGCATCCAAGGAGGGCAGAAAGTAAAAACTACCGACCACCCAATGGAAAATTATGCAGTGGATTTGTGACAAACGAATCATTATTTCAGGAAATTAAAAAGTCAGTCCAGGTCAAGTTCAGTTCCATAAGGGGGAAAATGCCCTAAGATCAAGTTTAGCTCGGTTCTATGAACATTAAATCGTTTTCATATCAGATCCGTTCCCTATGGTTTTTGAAATCAGCATTTGATTCTGATTTTGGAGGTAGATGTGAACTGAACTGAAATTTAGGCAGCAAATTAAAGTTAAGGCTAAAGTTCAGATCCAGATCAGTTTTGTCCAAAAACAGCTTTTCTCGTGAACTGAACTTTAGTTCATGAACTGCGCTCATAATTATGATCTCAGTTTTGCCCAAGCCTGGTTTGAATATGGCTTAGTAAACAGTGAGCTCCGATCAATCGCAACTTCTCGAGAGCACGGATTATCCGGTGCCTTGAACATACTATGAAATACAGTTCTCTGCTATCTGAAGAACTTGCTATTAAGTGGCAGGTGTATTTAAGCAGGCTGCGATCAAGCGAAGTCCACTGTGTACGTAGGTGTAAATAAAAAGTTACAGTAAGAAAAGATTTCTTAGATCCAGCCATCTAATCAAACAGGGGAAAAACACACAAAATCACGGTACACAAACTCAAGAACTACAGGAATGCACTTCGAATTTGATCAAACATACAACTGACGCTGGAATGTGCAATTAAGAATGGACTTCAATAAAAAAAAAACCAACATATTGCTAATTGTATTTGTTCTCGATTTCCCAAACAACATGCTTGCTAATGTAAATCTCACGTATAGAACGCCCCCAACCCACTCCTTTCTCTAGCACCCTTCCCTCGATCCTTGCTTTAAACAGTCTCACAAAAAATCCATCAAAAAAGTCTGCATCCCATTCATACACTTGCTCAAACTAACAACAGCGAACTAATTTTTTCCCCTCTTCTTTGGATGCCAGTGTCATCATTAATTCATTTGTCGCAAAATATTTAAAACGTCCAGACTGCTAGTAAGACATCTGTATATCATTGTCTTTAAACGTTGCAATTGCTATGATACAAAATAGTTGAGCTCGTGTCGACATCAAAAACAAAAAAACATAAAAAGAAAAATTGAAACAGTAACACCTCATGACCTCGCATCTCATGTGCTCAAAAACCCCACACTAAGCCATCTTTCCCAAGGGCTTAAAGAGGCTTTCTTCGTAGCCAAACTAGGGCAGCCGACATCCACTTTTTATTGACTTCGCAGCTCTGTTTATCCCAATATAAGCAATAACTTTATAATGAGCAACACTCCGTCATTCAAGCTTTCGTGCCTCACTAGCACTCAGGCCATGACATATAGGGGATTGTTTGTCCTGGCTGGCCAGTTCGGAGAGGTGAATTGTGATGTTAGGCTGTGTGGTCCTGCGCCTCACAAATTCATAAAATTTAAGAAATTCGAGAGCTTGGATTGGTCTCTCGAGAAACGAATTCATGAGGTGTTACTGTAGAACAAAAAACATCTGGAATGCTGGAAGGTGTATAGTTCATACATTCGTGCGACATACATGACGTACAGTACTATTTATTATGCATTGCAAAAGCTAGGTAAAAGACAACCAAAACTAGTAGAAAGAATGATCCCCTCGTACTTTAATTATCAGTCACCAGATTTGCACAATCATGTCTCACGCTGTGGGCGTTAATATCTTTGTGACTCAAGTAGATCCTGTATGACACCCATCCTCATGATAGATTCTCTTTAAAAGAGTAGGAAGAGCTACACCCATTCTCATGATAGATTCTCTTTAAAAGAGAAGGAAGAGCTACATCCATTCTCTTGATAGATTCTCCTTAAAAGAGAAGGAAGGGCTACACCCATTCTCATGACAGATTCTCTTTAAAAGAGAAGAAAGAGTTATATCTATTCTCTTCATAGATTCTCTTTAAAAGAGAAGGAAGGGTTACACCCATTCTCATGATAGATTCTCTTTAAAAGAAAAGGAAGAGCTACTCCCATCCTCATTATTTTCGTCCTGAACTGCTGTTTACATATTATGGTTGCAACGCGCTCATATAACATATATTTTCTCCCACATTGAACATTGTAAAACAGTTAAATTTTACTACATTTATGGGAAGTTCAGGAAAGGACAGAACAAGGAGAGTAACTCTGAGACTTTGTTCACGGCTAATTAAGGTGAAAAACCTGTAATCGGTAGTGCCATTTTTTACTTACATGGGCTTTATAGGCTTTTACAGACACCGTTATGATTTCGATTAATTCAGTAAATGAGGGACCTCTGTTTTAGCATTGGCAGAAAGCACAAGAGATTTGTAAGAAAAAAGATTTCAAAATTCTTGAAGTCAGATACCAGTGAAAACGAAATGTCAGTTTGTCATCCTGAACAAGGAAGAAATGCCAACAATACACACTGAACCAGTGTGGCATATGAAATATGACAATTCTATTTTTAAAGTTTAAACTGAAAAAGCACTAAATCCATAAAAATATTCGGGGGAATTGGAGGGGAGGTAGGAGGAACTCGTTAAAATGCTAAATTCCCACACTCTTTTGACTCTTTCATTCACTAACTTCCATGCTCATAAATTGCTACATTCATTTTCACAGCTTGCACGACTCACTGACTCATCCACAGGGGAAAGAAAAAGGCAGAGGGAGATGAGTAGAAAGACAAGGAGAGGGGAGAAGAGAGAAGAAAGAACGCACTACCATAAGTACACATCAAACTATGTGGAGGAGGATGGTGTATATCACAATGAAATGCAAGTTTCTATACAATCCAATAAATAGTATATTTACAGTTTTATCGAACAAAACTAAAAAAAAAAAAAAGCACTAGGAATCTAAAATATGCGAAATAGACCAGATTTTAGGTTTAGGTTTTGCTGTTTCCGTAGCTTGACTTCCTGGAGAGGTGACACCCATTTCTGACTTGACAGGAACCTTGAGAATCGTCCCTGACTGACTGACACTGGACGATGATGTAATGACGGGAACTCGCGCACCGGATGTGTGCTGTGACTTGTCACGTGAGTCTAGCCGGAAGACGTCATTCTCTTCATCGGAAATGTCCGAAAATGAGTCTGGGTCGGCTTCACCTTCGCTGGACAGTTTCACTGTAAATGAAACAGAAAGAAAAAAAAATGAGAAATTCATGAATACAATGAATATTAGCTGGTTTTGGACAGTATGAAAACAATGGTAGCATCCACAAACAAGATCGTGCACTAATAAGACGTAGATTGAACTGAATTGAATTGAAAATTAAAACCTCATGAGGTCGGACCATTCTATAATTTCGTCATGCTCATTCCACATGTTTTGAGGTTTTGAGAAATGGAGCGCACTCAACCTGTTGCTCGAAGCCAAACAATGTGGCAGATGTGATTTAGCTTGTAAAATTGGAGTCAAATTTACAACTGTTTTAAAGGCAGAAAGAAAATAAATCAAAGGTCATAGTAATATACAGAACTCAAATCATCGAAAGATAAATAAGGCGAATGTGGACTGTGCCTGACGATTTAAAGATTGTATGGTTTTTCAGTCCGTGAATAATTTATGATTAAAACAGAAAAAAGTGCATGTTTGTGTGTCTGTGTGGTGGAGGGGGAGGTGGGGAGGGAGAGGGAGAGGAGGGGGAGACACACAGAGACTACAACATTGCAACGATTTTGTGATTTTTATTTTTAAAGTGCATGGGGTTAGAAAAGATTAGCAGCAACATGTTGTCTCCATCTGTGTTATATAAATATCATCTGACACACGGTCCTAAAATCATAATATGGCTGCGTCAAAAGTTATCATGCGAAACTGTTTCTCCACCACCTCTTCTTCTTACACGCCCCCTTTTCCTCCTGACCATTGCCTGCTGTCTGGATCTTTCAATTTCCATCAAACATCTTTCGTATCACAATTAGATCTAGATCTAGTCTTTGTGGTACACCATCTGTTCTCTCAACAATACACATGCAGTATTGTACATTGTACATAATATTTTTTTTCCTACTTCACAGAATAGCCAAGACATGATATGCGTTGAACGTGTCAACATTTGTTCCTCTGTGCTGACTGTAAATGATGAATGGCGCGGGTAACGTGTCTACCAGCAGCGGCTTACTTAAAGGCAAAGAATGGGCTGGCCATTATATTTTCTCCATCCGAAATCTGTTGACATGAATTATGCATGTAGTCAACAACGGGTCTGAATAAGGCACGTACAACACATATATCTTTTTCTATCTCAGTTGATGACGGGCAAAATCGATACAATGTATCGGGATAAGGAAAATCGATACTAAGTATCGATATGGCAAATCGATTCTGAGTATTGATGCTCAGCAGTTTGGATGTTGCTATTAAATCTCACGAGGCATGACACTGCGAAATCATTTTGAACCTGTCCCGATGGCGTCCACTTGCCCAGTGTTAATGCTCTTCATTTTTTAGCAAGTTCAGGTTTAGAGAAAAAAACTAACAAAAAAAAAAGACAAACGAATCCTCCAGACCCTCCCAATTTGACATACAACAGAAAAAGATCCGGGCTCATGACCCTAGATGTGACCTGACCCCCTTTGAGTGTCAGGAAATATAAAGGATCGATAAGGGATCGAAAGATTTGTTAAAGAAAGGTTATCCTCCGGTGGGCCTTTCTATAAGAGAATTAGTATCTATTCAGACTCAAAACCAGACCGATCCTTTCGATACTTTCAGCAGGAAGGCTGAAAATCGCGACACCTGAATATTCAGGTATCAGATCAGCCCACCTCTAATCTCAGTATATAATATCAAACATGGCGGACAGCGTGAGCGATGATGACTAAAAGTCTAATGTTCATAACTTCTTTGTGTCGAAGACAGTATCTGAATGGTGACAAGCTTCTCTCTCCCACCCTCCCGCATGTCTCTTCCATTCCAGGTCCGTCACCGCCACGCCATGCAGACCCCGGGGGGAGACCCTCCACCATGTTCCTCATGTTGTCTGCAGCGCCGCCTATCGGCGTACACGATCTGTGAGTGACTTATTCAAAGGGAGATTACCCCTTTAATCCCCCCGGCTCAGTGTTTCCCCCTGGGTTTACATGAGCCCTATACAGGAAGGTGATTTAAAGCTCTGCAGTTTTGACCAGATAGCGATCAGGAATATGCATGGGAAATGATGAAGATAGGGGGGTGGAATGGATGGAAGAGAAGAGACGAGAAAAAAGGAGGCAGGAGAGAGCGATAAATTAGAAGCAAAGGCAACGACGTTGACTGGAGTTTGAAAAACAACATTCTGAACCAAGTAGACGAACGAGGAATTTTCGATGGCCGATCAAATTCACGATTTTTAAACAAAACATCAGCCAGTCAGCCAGCCAGCCAGCCAGCCAGCCAGCAAGCTAACCACCAGCCAATTTACCAGCCAGCAAGTAATGCAGCCACTAGCCAAACAGCCAGCCAACCAACCAACCAACCAACCAACCAATTTACCAGCCTGTCAGCCAGCTAGCCAGTTAACTCAGCGAGCTACTATTCAGTCAGCCAGCCAGCCAGTTAACCAACCAACCAACCAACCAACCAACCAACCAACCAACCAACCAACCAACCAACTAGTTACCAAATCACCCAGCCAATGCATTTAGCAAGCTATTCAACCCTCCAGGTAGCCAGCCAGCCAAACAACCAACCAAACTTTCAAGAGACATATCTATTGATTTCTCCAACTCCCAAAACACCCTTAAAAATCTTAAAAATGATTTATCGGTCATGACAGAAAGACTCTTCCAAAACAAAATTTGATATATTTTACTTTAATTCACCCCTTCCCTACCCCCATTCCTTCGATACTTTACGACAACACTGAACGCATCAGCATTTCCAAAGAGGAGTTATCTTTGGGAGATTATTAATTCCCCTTGCATTACCATTAATCCCCTTGCATTACAGGGAGTACACAGTAATTAAAAAAAGTCCAGCGTTTATCTCCCTTACTTTAATCTGCCTTCCGGTAACAATGTAATTATGCAAAAGAAGCCATTCGTGCATCTGACGTATCGTCGCGCTCATTCCACATTTACATGGGTCATTATTTAGATGATTTGAGTTGTTTAATTACTTTGATCTTCCTTTTATCTACCTTTCCAAATGTAGAATTTTGACTCGTTATTATATTCCAGTTTTACAGCTAATCCACATCTGCCTCATTGGTTTGCTTTCAGCAACCGGTTTGAGGGCACTAAATTTCTCAAAATCTCAGAAAAAAAAAATTGCTTGAGCGAATGTGAAATATGAAACGATATGGGACAGAATTTATCTCCTAAGCTCATGAAGTGAATATCTACTAATTGAAAAAAAAAAAAAAAACCATTAAAGATTTACTATCCAGCATTTCTGTAGTATACAGCTGTTTCAGGTGACACCAGCACTCGATAGTGGACTACACATCACTGCCGTTTTACGCGAAAAGACCGTATGTGCCACAATAAAAATTTACCGGGAGACGCACCTAAAAAAAACAACAACCAAACCCTTTCGCGTCTCGTCTTACGTTATCAATTAATCAGTGGAGCATTTGGGCTGACTTTCTCGGAAAGTATGAAGAAAGTACGAGGGAATAATCCAGCTATAAAGACAAAGAATTTAGGCTCCTTGTAAAAGTGCCAGAAGGTAATTTTGACGTTTTAAAACGTGTCACTATTATTATATGTAAACACAACAATTAAACTGAAAAAAAAAAGAAGGAAAAAAAAAGTCCAAACGACTTTTGTTGACGCCAGCCGCTTTTAAAAGCCCACCAAATTTGAAGAAGTTGGCCTTATAACGACAATTGGCTGCAGTTTTAAGAAAAATTAGTTTAAGTGCCTGTTTTGGCGTATACGATCTTCGTTCGTAAAATGACAGTAAACGTTCGAACCTCATGCAATTGAAAAGCCACAATTGTTATAATCCTGTGATTCTGTATCCGTTATTTGTTGTATCAAAATTTACTTATCAACTTGAAAACCTCACATTCAGGAAATTAGGGGAATTGTGGCCCTTTGCATAAATCATACGTTAGTTATCGCGCAATGTTAATACTACAGCGAATACTACTAATGTTTTGGGGGTTTCCCGTGGTTACTGAATTGCCTCAACTAACTTAAGGATTATGCATACCACCACTAGTTTCCTAATGTTCGTGAGCTCCTTCTGTGTGTAGCAAAATACAACCCTCCTCCCCCCCCCCCCCNTTTTTTTGTTTAGTACATGCCGACTGAGTGCCTATGTGCGATATCTATTAAATACATCTTCATCTCCCTTCACAGATTTCGCTCAAGTTTATTGTGTGACACAATTAAGTGTAGATTTTTTTTTTAAAAATCAGCAGTAGGGCGTCTCCGGTTTTCGAATTTAAAGGAAATAGATTTTCCCACTCCCAAATGACCTCCTCGATATTTCTTAAAGTAACTTCCAAATGCATGACGTCGTTATTTTGATGGTGTCTGCAGCCAGGTTGTCGTTATAAGGCCAACCTCTTCCAATTTGACGGGCTTTTAAAAGCGGCTGGCGTCAAGAAAAGTCGTTTGGAATTTTCTTTTCTTTTCTTTTTTTTCAGTTTAACTGTTGTGTTTACATAAATAACACGTTTGAGCACAATAATTACTAAAAGAAGAACTGTATTAATGCGCGCAAATGTGGCTCGGTCATTTGCTTTGCCAATATCCCGCAGATATGCCGGTGGTTTGACCAGTACATTCGTAATATACGAGTATATACTGCATTGACAGTCGGAACGTGTGTTAGGATCACTGTTGAGCACTAAGCTTATGGGTAGAAGTTATGGGACGATATTCAGGTAGTAAGTCTGTAAGAATTAAACTGCAGCTAGCATCCCTCTGATGTAAGCAGACAGAACTCTCGTTGGGCATGCTGAGGAATTTGATTCGCGTCTTGGCAGTGATAAGAAATTTTCTAACGTTAGATCTCCTTCGTCTTTCCTTTCAAAATTCTATCTTTCGCGGTGATTATGAAAAATCCCTACACCTACATTTTCTGGATAATGTGCTCCTTTGAATACATTTCCTCCTCCTAAATATGCCTTACCATCTGATTACATATGCTCACAGATATAAAACACGATAGGCTTATTCAAGTTTAAGCCCGACCAGAAACGACAATAAAACATTAGAATAAGCGACATGGCACAGTTTTTTAACGTTTTTTTAACATTAACACGAAAGCACGGCTGGATCTACCATCGGCCACACTGAGTAATGCAAACTTCATTTACAGAGACATATTTATTATTATCATATCTTGCAAACATATCCATACGACGCAAAATATTTAAATTTAAGCAAGAAAGGAAACAAAAAAGGGGAGGGGGGAGGACAACGCAAAACAATTCTGGCATGAAAAAGCGACATGGCACCGTATTTGGGGTGTCACATTAACACGAAAGCACGGCTGGGCGTTAATCCTTGCAGGCGGCGACAGGATTTGTTCCCCTTGGGGGTGACGTGCAATTTGAGCCACCCCTTGGAAATCTGACCCACCCCGAAACGAGTCAAGGACCATAACAAAATGCAACCACCATTTTCATTCTTTGAATACTGCATGCGAATTTGACTGAATGCGATCTAGTCCATACATAATTTAAATTTTGTTATTATTTTTCGAGGATGGTTTGCTTTGGTGTAAATTGGATCTGTGGTATCGTATTTTCTTCTCGATTCCCCCTCCCCCTCTCCCTCCCCCACCCCACCTCT
>JAWQUT010000032.1:393596-444294 GCA_033807755.1 Ellobium chinense
ATCAACTGGTTCTGTTAAATACATACTGTATTTATATTATATATGCATAACCGTGTTAATACATTAGTGCCAGTGATGTTTTTCTTCTAACTTATCATTGTAGTGCAGATATTTTGCGCGTGGTTGCACCTAAATAAAAATATTATCTTTACTCCTTTTATGGTATGGCTTACATTTCCATTTTAAATAATACGATTTGGTTTACAAAGAAGAGACACGGCTGTGTAACTGTGAAAATTCCTTAACAGAATAATTTTGATGAGTGAAATTCCAAAGAAGGGCTCAAGCCCAAATTCTTCTGGATCGAGAAAGTCAAACACAGTGGAATTCACTTGTAGATATTCTTTTGCTTCTTTGTTTCTTGGTATTTTTCTTTCTTCCAGCCATAGCAGTTGAAAACACCATAGACCCTTATATCAGAAAGAAAAGATGTTCCATAACAGGATCTGGGCAAGTTCAGCAAGAAAGTCAGTTCAGACCAAGTTCATTCTTCAGGGAAAAAAACAAAACAACAACTCTAAGATCAAGTTGAGCTCAGTTCGTTGAAAAATTAGACAGTTTTCACATCAGAATTAGTTCTCTTTTGTTTTTGAAATTAATTTGCATTCGATTCTGATTTTCGAGACATATGTGAACTGAACTGAAATTTAAGTAGAAAATTAAAGTTCAGATTAAGCATCCGAATCAGCTACAGTTCAAATCCAGATCAGTTCGTCCAAAATAGCTATTAAGCTAAGATCAAGTTCATGTGAACTGAACTGCTTTTCATATGATCTCAGTTCTGCTGCTCCATAATGGTAGGGATAGACACTCCATATGAAGAGACAGAGAGGGTGTATCTCCTTTGAGATTATACGATGGGCACTAAGGACTTTTACTCCTTTCTTCCGCTCTTTCTTTTAAATTCTGAAATCCCACAGAATTTTGTTTCAAAAGAGGTGCGGTGCTGCATTACCAGGAGTTTTTAAAGACATTCTTTTGAAGCAGAGAGGGGGATAAACCACTCGAAGGTAGGATGTATTTTAGAGGGTGGAATAGCTCCACTACACCGTTAAAGGGATGTTAACGTCAGCCTAAATGGCTGAGGGGCCGACATGGAGGTGTCAGCCATCCGGGCCCGAGCTCAGACCGCGAGGCGCGACTAGGATTTTATATCGGGGGATAAAGTGATCACCCGACACCGATGACGGGGCGAGTTCAGCCCCTTGACGCCAGGGACACCGCGGAAAGCCGCGAAATAAACCGTCTGCAGCGAGCCACGGCGCTGAAAGGGCAGCGACAAAATATGGCGGCGCGGATAAGTATAGTTTACAGGAGCGGATTGTGGCCGGAACAAATTGTGATCATCGGCATCAGCGCGGTGTCGGAGTCAGGTGTCGCTGGCGCGGTTATTTAGATCCTACAGACCACAGATCTTTTTAGTCATAATGTATGTACATAGAGACCATTAGTATTATAATAGTCATGAGTCCCTGCTAAATGAGGCTATGTGTGGGGGATGAGACAACCACTAAACTATAGGCGTGGTCGCAGTTCATGGTCTGTCATGGCATCCGCAGATTCTTTAAGCCGGGTGGCGTCAGGTGAGAATGGATGTAACTAAAGGGAGGAGCAATGTTTTATGAAATGTTTTCGCCATATTATCACATGCGTGAAAACAAACTGACTATTTTAATCCTGCAGCAACATGGTCATCATCAAGAGCATCATCAGCAATAATATCATCATCATCAGCAGCAGCAGCAGAGCAGCAACAACAACTAAAACCCATGTGACTCGCCAAGCCAACTGCTATGTACGTTCTACATATTACTACAAATTGCTGATGTTTTGAGTTACACGAGCATTGTGTCTAGCAAGGCATCGGCAACGGCTGTAGTTTAGTATCATTATTATATCTGCCGATACTCTCACTATTATCATTGATATTGTGAGTATTACCATCATCACTATCAGCATCAGAATTATCAGTATTTAAAACAATGACAAATGCACGAAAATCACCGCCGTCACCACCATCTCTCTCACAAATCTCTCACTGAGAGTTTTAGTTTTATCTCGATTAGACGAACTGTACCCTTGTTAGAATTGTTTTCATCTTCAAATCGCCACACTGGGGGCGATGGTCGAATTAATTCGCATGTCAGCGCGAACCGCTGACGACGGCAGGAGAACTTTGACGTCGTCACAATAAGAGAACAGAGGTCTGCGTACTTCATGATTTCTGTGGCGTGCTGCATTTTAGATCCAGTGTATCGTGCGTTAACATAGCAGTGATGCCCTATTGCAGGCAGCGGGATTGATTATGAGATCTTATGGCTTGTTACCATCTTTTGGGCTGGAGATTATTCTGAAGAGCTGGGAATAGGGTCAGCGGCAGTGCTTAAAACTTGAAATAAACCTCTCACCCAGTCAGATTTAGAATCGGTGCGTTCTCATTCACAATTTCAAATACGGTGATATAATTTCTTCATCCTTCATCAAACATAAAAAATAAGAAAAATATGAAAGAATTGTAACATGATTCTATATTTTTTTTGAAGAATTTGCTTCTTCAGGAAAATGAAAAAGACACGAGTGTTTAGACGCTGCTTGCTACATATTGTTAGCATATCACAGACTTAAGATGGATGATGTATTATCATGCCTCTCTTTCTCTACTTGTCATCAAACTCGCGCTAAGAATCATCTTCAAGTCATTGAAATGCATTAATCTGCCAATTGCAAGAACAAGTTCTAATGTTTCTTTTAGAATCCTTTCGTAACCAGAGCGGTATTTATGGGAAACGTAACATCTGCCTTTTCTCAAGTCTTAAACCCTTCTCTGAAGTATGTCGAATTGGGAATGAAAATCACCGCCTAAATACAACTCTCCAGATGCCTGAAAATGTTATGATTAGAAGGAGGTTGCTATTATCCAAATGACTTTAAAATAGAAAGTATAGTACTCCGTCATTTTAACTATATTTCTTTCGATTATGCGCAAGTTCTGGTTCCGCAGAGCTGACTGTAACATTTTCTCGCCCTATGAAGTTAATCTTCATTCCGTGAAACTGGTTTATGTTTTGAGCCGTACAGGGGCCTTCGACTCTCTGAAACAGAAAATCCTGTTATACACAGCAAAGGGAAGAGATACTGGAATACCACAGTGCAAAAGCACTGACATATTTGCTATTCTACGATTTACTGCACAGGTAACATGCAATGATCACTTTAGACACAACCTCAAAATAGTTACAAAATCAAAAAGGGTAAAATGGAGAAAAACAACGTGGAAGAAAAACAGAGATTTAAAAAAAAAACACCAAAAAACAACTTAAATGTCTCGTTCAAACACATAGCTCTAGCTTACAACTTGAGAATCCCTGTAATTTTTTTTGCGGCTAGGAATGATCGTCGAGCCAGAACAGCCGTGCTTAGAGAGCAAAGGGATGTAACCATTGAAGAGTTAGGGCTGAGTGCCGGTTTGAGGGGTTTTCAACAAGATTTCCTTGAGCTTGTCCCTGTCAATACAACACTCATCCGGTTATGATGCTTCGGCAGTGCAGCACTGCATGGGGTGGTATTCAGTTTTTAAGAGGAACATATTCATTACCGCAAAATCTAGCCTCGGGCTGTGAAAACAAATTGTGGTTTGTATCTTGTAGTTTTTCTTCGCGAAATGTGAAGAAAATTTCATGTTTATTCAATCTTTTATTGTCACTTGTGTATTACAAGCTATTGCTATTTCACAGACAATTTTGAGAGCCGTATCTAGTGGCGGATTTTCAAGCATCCCATTCATTTTTTTCACCGAGTTCTATCTCCAAGTGGCATCATTAAAACTCTATTTTTCTTTCCTTGGTCTGTCTGTCAAAGAAGGTAATTAATGTTTAAATTATTTCTATCAATGCCAGTAAGGTAAAAAGAAAAAAGCTCCAGTGATCGTGATAGCTTCTTTTTTTTTTTTCCTTTCCAAAAAGTTGTCAAAATTGTGCTTGGGACACGAAATGGAATAAACTCAGTATGCCAAAGTTGCTTCTATATGGTCCAAGCCATATCAATGAATGAAACAAGCCACAAACATCAAGATGAAGAAGAGGGAGAAGAAGACGAAGTAGAAGAAGAAGAAGAAGAAGAAGAAAAAAAAAGAAGAAGAAGAAGAAGTAGATGATGAAGAAAAAGAACAACAACAACAACAACAACAACAACAACAACAACAACAACAACAACAACAACAACAACAACGACGACAACAACAACAACAACATCAACAACAACAAACAGAATCATAATTAAAATTATTATGAGTCCAATTATGCCAATACCCTCTTCTCCCAAAGTTGCTCCAATCAAACTACCTTCATTCTCATTATTTCCCATTTTTACTTCTAAAAGCTTCCCTTTCGCGGCAACATCTAGAGACTCTCCAACCCTCCGCTTGGCTTAAGATTAGGAGCATGGCTGGACGGAGAAAGCATGCACGAGAGAGTTCCTAAATAATGATAACTGAGAGCTTGAGCATTAACGATGGGATCTCTTACCATCATAAGAATTATATTAATTCCGCATGCTTATCTCCACTAAGCACCGATGGCCTAATATAATACTTACGATCGTAAGAAATCCCACCGTAAATGTGCAAGCTCTCAACAGTCTAAGGAATAGGGGCAGGAAAAGGAAAGAGGATGTATACATGACAGATTTTCCAGATTTAGATAATGATAATGTCTAAGGACTATCCCATGTGTTCCTTTCTCTCGCCTAACATCCTGTCCCCCACCCCCAACCGCTTTAAGAGTGTGTTGAATAAGGATGTTTTTTTTTTTTTATTTTCCTTTATGGAGAAGTGCTATGTTTGCCCTCATCGATGACACCTCAACACAACGTGAAGTATTTCTCTACCACTTGCAAACGGGAGTTAGAGAGTAACCACAGAGCCAGCACGCTACTCTTCGGGTCCTGCGTTGGAGAGTATGACGAGAACCGGTGTATTGTCAAACTGACACCTGTAAAAGTTTTTATTTCGTTACGCCCTCGTATAAAGGCGATGAATGAGCGCTTGGGGTGTCAGGATTTTTTGTGTCGACGCCGGAGCAGAATCGGGGTATGATTTTTATGCCATATTCCAAAAGCGTGATTGTGGGCATACTCTAAGTACATCGTTTAGCCATAAATTACCGGCGTGGCAGTGAGGAGGGGGGAAACGCGCAAAGTTTAGATTTCTATTGAGAGTGACTATGGCAAATTAGCGTGGCGTGAATGGCCCTCGTGCGAACAAGTCATTAATGTTATTTTAATGACTGTTTTCTTTATTGTGCGCTGCGACAGCTACGGCGCGGCCCTCGGGATAATTTGGATGCTAGAATATATTATCCCAGGGATAAATAAGTCTCCGTGTCGAGTATTTCCAAACACTTATTCTTTCCTATTGTGCAGCCGCGTGTCAGGGAGTGCTAGCTATCATTTGAGTGACATGAATCTCCGCAACATGTGGTGTCCGTCCCTTCTCGAGTAATTACAGCATAATAAAGGGAAAAACGATTAGTTTTCCGTGGGTTTTTTTGGTGAAAGAAAAAACAACATTCATGCTAAATATTTATGCCATTATCCTCGCCTTTGGCATCTGTATAAGAATGAAATAGCTGAGATCTATTTGCATGAGAAGCACTATAAGTATTAAATAGATATCTGCATTCCGTATTGACCATCTGCTCTCAGTCGACATGGCCTTGATTTAGGAGAAAATCGGGTTATCAAGAACGATACATTTGAGCCAAAATGCTTTTATAGTCTTCCACTTTGAAGCAGATATAAGCGGTTTCACCTTTGAAAACTTTGTGCAAGAATATGGTGTCCGCCCTTTCAGGACCTTTTTATTATCTAACACTCTTTGTTTCATATGTCATAATGATAATCCTAACTTTCAAAGTTAATCTGGTCATTAGAATGCAACTCCCAAGTTTTTGAGGATTTTTTATTTTTGTATTTTTGAAAGATATAATCTAAAATCGTAACAGTGGTGTAGGCTTATCTATTGAAATGTTTCCACTAGGCTTCCGTGTCACAGCTTAAAACGTTTCGTAAATGTAAAATCAAATGCAAAAACTGCACAATCCGCCATAATTCTTCAGCTGTGGTAACAATGATAAATCTTACTAACACAAAACTTAATGATTATAGCGCAG
This sequence comes from Ellobium chinense, assembly GCA_033807755.1. NCBI lineage: Eukaryota > Metazoa > Mollusca > Gastropoda > Ellobiida > Ellobiidae > Ellobium > Ellobium chinense. The sequence continues at coordinate 399,764 of JAWQUT010000032.1, forward strand.
GCCAGCCTTATGCTCAATAGAGAGATTTATAGCATTTGAGATCTTGCGCATTAACGATGGGATCTCTTACCATCTTAAGATTTACATTAAAGCTGTGTGTTGCACGCTGCTAGTGTGCATGCAGCACCTATCCACTTCTGTAATTCTTATGATGGTAAGAGATCCCAACGTTGATGCGCAAGCTCTCAATTTATTATCTTCTGCCTGCCGATAACTGGCAGATAAATGCAGTATTCATGAATGAAGTGTGACAGGCAGCCATCTTTCAACCAACCATATAGCAGCAAGAACCACTTTAAGGAATTGAAAATACCGATTGGTGGTGGTGTGTCGTGAAGGACTAGTGAGGATAAGCCGCATCATTCTCTCTGCCCTTACTCCAACTTCAGTGCAATTTTCAACATGAACAAGAACAACAGGAACAGCAACAACAACAACAACGACGATACGACGACGACAACAACAACAGCAACAACAACAACAACAACAACAACAACAACCATAAATGACAGGCCTACTGTAATAGAGAGGATTGGGCATAATCATCCTACTCTATCTCCCTTAGACCTCGTAAGAATCACAACTACTCCAGCCCCACCAAGAATTTAGGCCATACACCGCATTGATATCGATAGACTAGACGCGGCTAGCATTAGTAAATGAACAGCCAACCTGCCAGCCTGTCAACCACCTAAATTCACACACTGAAACAACCACTTACCCAGCCAACCATCTAGGCCCTCAACCATCTGTTCACTCACCCACCTTCTGAAAAAACGAGCACTCCGACAAGAAAGCAGGCAAGCAACGAAGCGACCAAGTAAGCAAAACAATTTACCCATCGTTCTTGACACCCAGTCAGTCAGCCAGCCAGCCAGCCAGCCAGCCAGCTAACCTCCCATCCACCCACCCTCACTCCCACCAAGCAAGCAAGCAAGCAAGCAAGCAAGCAAGCAAGCAAGCAAGCAACCAACCAACCAATCAAGCAACAAACCAACCAACCAAGCAGCAAACCAACCAACCAACCAACCAACCAACCAACCAACCAACCAACCAACCAAGCAAGCAAGCAAGCAAGCAAGCAAGCAAGCAAGCAAGCAACCAACCAACCAATCAAGCAAGCAATCAACCAACCAATCAAGCAACAAACCAACCAACCAAGCAGCAAACCAACCAACCAACCAACCAACCAACCAACCAACCAACCAACCAACAACAAGCAAGCAAGCATGCAAGCAAGCAACCAACTAACCAACTTACATGGCGCCATATGGATGGAAAGCGATGTGTGGAGGAAGTAAGCCGTTGGTTTGTTCAGCTAGAGGACTCATCGCAGACAGCTGGAAATACAACAGGGTTTGATGATGAGAAGGGACCATAATGATGAAGATGATGATGATGGTGATGATGATGATTATGATGATTAATTGCATTAATTCTGCATGTTATACGCCATGAAAGGTGCATTCAGCATCGATGCACTTATGTAAGTCTTACGGTAGTGTGAGATCCCATCGTCAGTGTGCAAACTCTCAAATGATAATTGTAGCAGAGAAACCTTTTTCTCCGCATGTTTTTGGAAATGAATTTACAACTGAATATTTTTTTAAAATTTAAAATTAGTAGAAACTAATATAATTATCTCTTCATGCGAAAAAAGAAATGCACTTGTCCACACCCTCTCTCCTTTTTTTTTTCCAGACTTCAGTTTTGACACATATGACCTTAATGGTCAGTATGGGTAAGAGGCTGCATTTTAACAATTTTGCAGTTCTGTGGCCGCATGTATAATTCGTACGTTAGTTAACGTATTTCGTTAACTACAGTGAACACTACTAATGTTTTGTGAGTCTCCCGGGGTTATCGCAGTGCGTTAACTAACGTAAATATTCTGCATACAGCAACTGGTAAAAACGTTTCTTACCTGAGCATGATAGCTGTGCATGTCCGCGTAGCCTGGTCGTGGGGAGGGGAGGGTTCGAACCCCTCTGAGTGCCGGGTGGGTCTGCATGGTCTGAGCTGGGTGAGCGTCTAGCTGGCACAGACATATGGGCTGTCCCGTGCTGGGGTTGGTCACATACGCTCGCCCATTCTCGCACATTTTGGGAGGCTGGACATAGAAAATTAGTGTTAACGTTAGTAAACTCGAATCCATTTAAAGTGTAGTCCTAACGGAATATAAGAATATAAGACTGTTGTGATTCACAGTTAACCAGATTGCAGTTAAGAGGAATCAACCGTACTGTGGCCCAAAACTATGGAAGCTATTATTGTTGTTGTCGTTGTCACTGTTGTTGTTTTGGTGGTGTTGTTGATGGTGTTTGTTTTTGCGTGTTAGTGAAGAATACGTTCCTTTTTTTTTTTTTTGGTTGCTGTTGGTGGTGCTGCCGCCAACAATGATAAAGAGCATATTGATAACAGCAATGAATGAAAGAATGAACGAACGAACAAACGAACCGATCGATCGGCGATCAATCAATCAATCAATCAATCAATCAATCAATCAATCAATCAATCAATCAATCAATCAATCAATCAATCAATCAATCAATCACTCAAAAGATTTCACTTACCGATCTTTCAGGACTTGGCCGAAGCGGCAAAGATGGGCTGACCCCGTGTAGAGGCCGAGGGTGATACATGTTGGGTGACGGCCCCTGAAACAAAACGGAAAATAAAATCATCGTTATTACCTTAATACGTCTTCCATCATAAAATATGTTAATTATCTCTATTATATAAAGAGATTTTTCCTTTTCGTTACACACTCGTATTAAAAAATCCCTAGATCAAAGACTTTCTGGTTCGCGGAAATTTATGGGAATATTTGGGACTGAAGTTCTTTAGGGATTTTCAGATGTATCAATTTTTTTTAGATATCATATAGACCAGCAGCTGAGAAGAGGGTATTTAGTGTTTCAGAGAATGAGACTTCTCTACACTCAAATATGTTGCTGTTTCCTTTGTCATGTGGGCGTGTCAAAGAGAGACATTGGTAGTGCGTAAAACTAAATGAAGGGCTTCATGGCAAAACGCATTATACACCATTTGGGGTTGTGGCAAAACAGACCAGATACAAAGCATATTTTTATGTGAAAGGCGAAATTTAAGTCTTAAATAATGTAGATCAAATGTCCTTCTATGGAAAGGAAATATACATGTATGCTGAATACTCCTACTGCTACATGAAGTATGTAGAATAAGCTAAAAATTCATACTGGTGGATAACGCGTTTTGTCATGAAACCCTTCAAATGCTGGAGAGAAGATGCAGAACCTCAAAGTGCGCAATTTTAGTTTGCCCGTTTTATTTTTGTAGTATGCTTTCGGCAGATAAAACCCTGATCAGCTTTTAAAAAAAAATAACATACACTATCCATTTATATAGCTTGTCTAGGGGTACATAGTTCTAAAGCGAGATGGTGGATAATAACCCCTAAAACAAAACACATATATCATCATCATATCTTACACCTAAATATGATCTCACAAAGTACTGTCACCATCTAATCTATGTCTATATATAGATCCACTGTATCAAATTTTCCGGTAAAACGTAGGTCAGCTTCTAAAAATTGAGAACTTGGGCATTTACCATGGGATCATCTACCATCGTAAGAATTATACTAACTCTGTCTTTTGAACGGTGCGAAGGGGGCATTCAGCACCAATGCACTAATATAATTCTTGCGATGTTTAGAGATCCTATCATTAGTGCCGAAGTTCTCAAAATGTGGGAACCAAGTGAGGAAAACATAAGTTTACCACGTGAATATTATGCTGCTTAGTCAAAGTGGGCATCGTGTTCTAGTTTGGTGTTGCTTTACTGCTCAGAAAAAAACCCAACAAAACAACAGAAAATACGGCTTTATTTGTGTCGATGTCACTCATACATTTTATGAAATATCAATGTTCAGATATGGTAGCAACTTCATGACACGTAAATAAAGAACACAGACTGTTTTCTCAGTGACACCATTTACACATAATGTTTAAAGGAAGCAGAAAAGCATTTTGAAACTAGAATGGCGCCCCAGTAAACAATTGTCAGTATCCTCAACTAACCCTCAATCACGCATAATTTGCGATATAGACTGTTTTGTGTATTCCCAAAGCAGCAGTACTGAGTGCGCCCCTCATGACGTTCGAGTCGATGTGGGAGGACACGAAAATTTCACTAAGCATGTTTAACAAGAAGGATTGAGGTAGGGCTCTTATTAAGGACTGGAAAATTAAATAGTCTCTAAATCAGAGGACGACAAAGAGAGAAAATCTGGACAGATTAACAATCTAGATAAACGCACAGAGCACTTCAAAGCTTAAATCTGTTGAGGTGGACATCTGACAGACAGAGGTGGGGGTTCAAGATTACCTACGCCAGCTGGCATAGTATCTGAAGAAGAAATCATGAAAATGCATATTCTGCCAACTTAAAAATTCCTTTGAAAAAAAAAATCCAGCCTCCACCGTTTTAGCCATATCCCCAGCAAAACTTAAGGATGTCTTTTGCATCCCTGGCTCTGTCTTTCCAGATGAAAACATGGCATTCTCAGTTGAGATTGAGATATCAGGTGTTAAGATGCATTTCCATATTACGGTATGTTGCTTAGATCGTGAGGAGTAGAAAATACAAGACTTTTCTAAGTTGCACACAAGCAAATAATATTACAAGATGGCTGAAAGGTTAGAGCGAAGAACAAAGAAATGGCACCATACCTTAAGGAGTATCCGCAAAGAAGAGAGAAGCAAAATGTATATATATGTCATTGGTGACAATTAAAGATACTTTTTAACAAAACCAATAAATAAATGCATACATAATTATTTGTATATAATAAAGGTAAATAAGTATACAAATAGAAAAATAAATAAATAAATAAACAATAAATAAATAAATAAATAAAATAAATAAATAAATAAATATATAAATAAATAAATAAAGCTGCGTCACATCATCCCGCCGACTGTCGGAGTGCCAGTACTAGAAATTACATTGCGAGAAAACATCGGTTCGTGCCTGGGCATACAGTGACCAATTTGGCACTCATTACGCATGCTAAGTCACTAAAACGTCATCGCCATACAACAAGACGCATCCTAATGGTTCATTAAGACAAGTTTTTCCATATATTGTTTGATGTAACTAGTCGGAGGTCAGGTCAGAAACCGTAATAAGTCAAAACAGTAAATTGGGGCATGGAGTGTCTTCACTGCCATTATATTGTCACCCCAGTTGACCTCGATTAACAAGTTTCGTTATGTCCATTTATAATGATCCTGGGACTCTCCTGTGGTGTGCTTAGGCTATGGTTAAGGACAGGATCAGGGTTAAGACTAATTCCCTATTTCAAGTTAAAGAAAAGCCTATCTAACTCCTCTAGGGCCCCAAAGGATGAGCTGGGACCAACGATATAAAATCTCCTACGGTCAGCTCCTGGTCATTCTAGGTTATCTTGCCAGATTTGAGCGGTTGATTGAAACGATGTGGATTCGCATACAAACAAACTCAGTCAGTCGGCCACAGATTTTCTTTTTTACTTATTAGATGAATTTTTTGAATGACCTCGGATACTTCACAAACTCCACAATGGACTTTTGGCTTTATATTTAAGGTCCCCTAGTAAACTTAGTTGATATTAAAGGTCCCGTAAGATTAGGTGACCTCGTTCGGAAATCCACATCTTGAGGTTCTCCGGTACATACACAGACATTCGCATAACAAAACTTCCATTCCATATTCTTCCATCGATTTTTCTTCCCTGCCAAATCAATGCCAAACTGTGCGGGGTTCAAAGCGATCGAAAGAGACAGGATGTGTTACCCTGAACAGCAAGGCTGATTTTGCTATGTTTTACGTTGACGTCACACCGGAAGACAAAGGGCGGAATATCGGCTGCTTCGTGCAGACGCAAACCTACTGTGGTTTGGAGTTATTTTTTTTGTCTGCCCGTGATGTCTCCAATAGTATTGGTCATTAGATGGTATTATATGGAGCGAAACTACAAAAGATCTCCTGAAGATGCCCTCAGCTTGAATGAGTGCCTCAGTCGTGCAGTTCCTGATATGCTCTGAAGAATCTGACGAGCTGCTGAGGGAGCAACTAGCTGACTTTGAACCAAATTTAGTGAGGAATATCACTTGAGAGACAGAAGCTGCAACTTTTGCTGTCGTGTCCCCCACCTCCCCCGTAGACGAAAGGCGTATGTGGAGAGCTCAAAATCAAGAGCTGCAATTTCGAGCTCTTCTGCTTTGTCCCAAGACAGCAACCTGGGATCATGACTTTTATCTACGTGTGGCTCGACTAGCGTCGAATATCGGGACTGTTGGGTGGAAGCACTGGCATTGTTTGAGGAAGAGTTCTTCCCCTGATGACCTCGTATTGTTTCACTCTCCATAGGGTTTCCCATCTACGACTGACACTTGACAGTAGGGGTGGAGAGGGGGTGGGGGATAGGGGCGGGAGGATTGCTCTCTTCAACATTTCACAGCCAGTCACGTCAGGAAAATGGGACGCTTTTACAAAGAGTTGCGTTTTGGTAGCTTCCGACACCGTACGGAAGGCTGAGCAACGACTGGGTTGTGAGTTTTAGGTGCCCTTCTGCTGTTTTCCTTCTCCCGAATCTGAAATGAGAATCCCAAGCCCTCAACTTTTGCAGTTTTCCCACAGTTTACCATAAATACTGTCTCGCATGGTGTTACGTCGCTAACTTGATTTTGTTCGACAGATGTGTTTGAGACGGGAGATTTGAGAGCAAAATCACAGAGTTAGCTTTGCCCTTGTTATATTGCTGATTCATTCCCTTGCCCTCCTTTCCCCCCCTGAAAATATGTGCTCATGTGCAATGATTGCTTTTAATATCCTGACCAAAAAAAAAAAAATCCGTCTCCTTCAGTTTGATGCTATTATGCTACTAAGGACAAGCCCTATCACTCATTTGTAGACTTCAAACCCCTCCCTGGCAAAGTATGACAAGAGGCCCTGCACTGTATTCGGTTCCTAGGGCCCCGCGGACATTAAATCCACCCCTGGGGTTATTCCCTATTAAATTCCCAATAGCTTTCCAGTAGGATGAAATTTAATTCGGGCCCACTTTCAAACGTCAGGACCCTACCTCTCACTGCATGGCACAGCGGACCAGTCATGTCCCATCATATAGTTATCAGTTGTGTCACCACCGACTTTGAAGTACGTGCAGTATGAAATATGCACCTTCCATTGCATGAGTGTTCTCAAACCTTTTCACGACCTAGATACTCTTTCACTCCCCATCCCCCTTCCCCTTAAACTCCTTCAAAAAAAAAAAAAAGCAACAAAACTGAAACCTGAGATTTTATTGGATTCCGTCCGTATCCTGTGACACCTACGGTGTCGCCTGGGTGGGCTGATCAATCGTTGATCACTAATTTCGAGTCAAGAGTAGCAAGTCTGGAGACACCTCGTGTCTCTGTGCGAAAGAACACTGTGCGAAAGAACAACGGGCGGCCGCCTGGACCCACCTGGCGTGGTCTACCTGTACATATTACAAAGGTAGATTTCTTAAAGGGACAGGGGTAGTTATTTGCTTCACTGCCTAGTACGTCCACTTTATTTTTCATAAAATCTAAACTGCGTACATTTTTTTTTCCTCTTCGGCCCGACAGTTTCTGAGAAAACAATGGGATTTTCACCCTGCGCGAACAGCCACTACTCGTGCTGCGTGACATTAAAAAGCGAAATAGGCCAGCGGACGATTGATCCAAACAGTTTGTGCATGCTCCGTACCAATGTTAAAGGACTTCAAATGCTAGTTCAATTCACCAGATTATCTTTCAAAAACGATTTTGGAAGCAGTTTAAAAAAAAATAGTTTTTTTTTCTCTGAAATTTTATGTAACTCCTTTGGATTCTGAGACATTTGAGCTGTACCTTGTTTATCTTGGACATAAATCCGGCAACAGAATCATGCAACTTGCAGTATCCTCCTATGACCATTCTATCATTCTCACCCCTTTCTGGTGTTCTTATAGGGCCCACATATACCCAAAAGTCTGAGAATCCTCGTACAATACTCAGTGACGAGTGTTTGCGCGGACACAGTGTCAAGGCACAACAGACATATCGCTCTTTTGTGGGTGATTAGCGATGAAAATATGTATCTTTTATCCCGGACAGCGGATAATAGAACTGATAACAAATCCCCCAAGCGTGCTTACGCAGACAGTATTTTATCACGTGCAAAACTGACATGGTTGGTGTCGACATTAGGTTGTCGTAACCAATGGAAAGTGATTAAAAGGTGTTTAAGTGGGTGTCCTGATTCGTGTTTTGGGATTATACTAATCTTCAACCCGTGATTTCACCACTTTTTCTCACGTCTGACTCGCCGTACTTCGTTGGTATGTCCCGTGAACTGAAGGCTCCGGAGAAGGGCCTGCAAGTGCTGCTACTGTTGAAGATCTTGCAGTTAGAAAGAGGAGCGATTTGAAAGGCCACGTAAATGCAAGTGAAGCATTAACAATCTCAACATACTCATTGGATCTCTGAGACATTCAAGTGAATGGACCAATTCCTAAATCATCTTTGCACTTGGCCTCCTTAATAAATAAGACGTACAGTTATCCATCCCTACATACTCCCCGGATGTTGAAACACGTAAGGGAATTAACCAACTGCTAAATCACGGATGCACTTGGTCTAATAATAAGACAGTCAAACTCCCCTGCATACTCACCGGAAATCATGGACACCCAAGAGATTTAATAACTTCCAAAATCCTCCATGCATACGACCTATTTAAGTAATAGAATTAGCTTTCCTATTCTACTCACCGGATGTAGGAGACACAAAGGGGAAGTAAATAATTTTCAAAGGATGACTCTTCTATGGAGAAGGCCTAACTATTCAGGAGCTACAGCTTTCGCAATTCGGGGTACAAGAAGGTCTAGGGGTGGCTGTGTAATGGGTGAGTGCAAGGAGAAAGTCGATGGGAAAAAAATGAAAGAAAGATCTACAACAGGATTTCACGAACTCGAATACAATGTCTATGAGCTGTTCGAGTTCGCGGGTCAAAATTAAATTCGAAAATGACAAACTCGGGGCCAATGAATTCAATGAATTACAAAGAGTGCATATAAGGTTAAACTGAGTCATGGGTCATGTGCGTATATAGTATATAGACTAGCCGACTTCTAGAAAATTTGGTTGTTTTGGGAGGAGGGGGTGTAAAGTGGACTCAAGCAAACCTCTTACAGAATTTTGAGGCAGTGGTAGGCGGAGGATGGGGGTGAAGGGGAAAGAAGATGCATGTGTGTGGGTGGGGAGGGGAGGAGATAAGGACGTTACCACTTATTTGGTAGCCCTATATGATCCACGCCCATGATGAAGACATTTTACCAAACATCAGGCAATAATTGTTAAGGTTGGGCTGAACGCAGTATGAACAAATACCCACATTAGAAGGCCATAAATTGCCTTCTCTCTTACAAGATTGACAGAAAATCGAAAATTATATTGACGAGGAGCAAGTGATGCGATGTCCACACATTCAACCTCACGGTATTACAAAACAAAGACTGGCTCATGAGACAAAAAAATAAGCGAAAAAGCTTTATGTTGTTGCTATTTTATAATTTCACTGATGATGCTGTAGTTGTGACTATGAGTGTTGCTGTTGTTTTTACAGTGGGAGAAGTTGGAGAACAGTAGAATTAGTAGTAGAATTAGTATAAATAAATATTGTGGTAAATGTATCCGTGGTGGAGTAGTACTGATACTCGTAGTAGATTTAATAGTGGTAGCAGTAGAAGTGGTATTAGTAGTGGTGGTGGTAATAGTAGTAGTAGTAGTAGTGGTAATGGTAGCAGTAGTAGCTGTAGTAGTTGTAATATAAGAAGTAGTAATAGTGGTGATGTTAGTAGTAGAGAATGTAGTAAAAGTAGTATTTTCGAAACTGCACATTATGTATTGTGTGAATTTAGTATAGTACTTTAAATGTTTACGTGCTATCCCGTCATATATCGTATTTTGCCTATGTGCTAAAGTTGTGGTTTGGGCTATCTCAAATAAACTTGTTAAACGTGCTGCTTCCCATGTAGGTTAGGTTTAGGTAGAGTTAAGATTAGGCTGGACTAGGATTGGCAATGTTTAATATTTTTAGAGGAATTCGGAGTGAGAGTCACATCTGGTGATTCTGTTTCGAATGACACTAGGGCTAGAGATTCGCCTCGACTGGCACGCTTACTCCGATGGGCACTACGGTTAGGAATTGGAGTAGGGTTGGGGTTGGGGAAAAGGGTGAGGGGTGGAATTAAAGTTCTATTTGGAAGCGTGAGTTCCTGTTAGAGGTGTGGGTCTCATTCGAAATTCCTTACTTTTTTTTTTTTCACTTTATAAGCGCTCCATCCAAATGCTTTCCCTTTAACCACTTGGATACAGAATAGAATGCATAGACAGAATGCTGTTATTTTTGTTATCAGTAATTATTTGTCCAAGTGATTAGGTGACAGGTAGATAAGAGTTTCTACTTGCACAAACATCCTGGATGAAGTTATTTGAAGTGGATATGCATCGCTCCTATTGTTAGGGTTAGGACTAGATAGGGGTTATCATAGGCAGAAAGGATAAAAGTTGTTTTTTTTTTCTCTCTTATCTATTAGTTCCATCCTACCCATGCTGTAATCATCATATAGCTATTCTGGAGAAAGATGAAACGATTTAATGGAAGCGGCTGTTGCTGTTACATATGTTGTTGTTATTATTGCTGTTATTCTTGTTGTTGTTGTTGTCGTAGTTGTTGCTCCAAGTGTTAAAGTGGCTGATGAATAAGGTAGATAAGGAACAATTTTCTACCTGCATCGTGCACATCACAGGGCAAGTCATGATCAAGGGACGGGAGACAAAAATGAACAACAACTTCTCCGCAACCACTTTCCGGCTGTACTTGGCCCAGGAAGACAAGATAACGAACTGTCAGAAGCTCAGATGATGTTGTATAAGCGATGAACGGGTGGTAGCAACAACAACAACCAAAAAAGACCCGTGGGATGTTTGGCTCATCAAAATAACAAGTTGACAGGTAAGGTGATATGGAGGTCCTTACAAGGGAGAGAAGTGTTCTCACGTGGCTATGGGAAATCTAATGATACGGGCACACATCACAAACAGTTGTACACATCTTGTCTTTTTCGGATTTCGGAAAACTTGAGTGTGTTGCAATAACGTGTTCTCCAGTGGACAATTTGCTGTAACCGGAGACAGTATAATAATCAGTGGCGTTGACACAAGGGAGGATGTGCCCGTCCTCAAGGCTAAGTAAAAGGGTACAGAATCAATCAAATCAGTATGGGCAACAGCACAGGCAAAACCCTAGCACGGCTGGTGCGTAAATGAGTATCTATAGATTTGTCTGGCGTGCCATGAGGTCAGTTTTCCTGACAAGTAAGACAAATAAGTCTGTGACCGGGGTGCCACCTTTTCAAGCTTTGCTCGCCTCACCAGAGGGACTAAGAGAGGAGAGAAAGTGGAGCTGCAGAGAAGAAGAAGGAGAAGAAGAGAGGAAAGAAGAGGATGGAAGAAGAAGAAGAAGAGAAGGAAAAGGAAGAAGATGATGATGAAGGAAGAAGATGATGAAGAAGGAAGAAAATGAATATGGAAGAAGAAGAAAAATAATTTAATGTCAAAGAGTTGGGATACCCAGAAAGAATGCATTTAGGAGCACATTGGCAACCCAGACCAAACACAGTAGATGAAGACAGGCAGACACCATCTGCCGTAGACACACTTCATTGTCGAGTCCTGCCAGGGCAACTGAGGAACTATGAAAATGTGCACCATATAGCGATTTATTCCACCAGCACAAGAGAAACAAGGTTTACTCCTTAGAGTATCCTGTATCATCGCTGTAAGTGCCCCAACAGACTGAACACCTTATTTATTTACATTGTCGTAGAATTTTCTTCCTCCCACGTGCTCAATGTCTCCGCCACTGAATATTTTAACCGGCTGTAGCAAGAGATTACAAAAGTATCATGTTGTTAAAGAATATATAAAATGTAATAATACGGAGACTCTATAATAAGTATTCAGTATTAATTGTAATGTTTCTTATTATTTTTTTTTCTCTTCATTAGTGGCGAGCGATCATTTACAGTAAAAGCTAACAAAACTGAATTCCAGAGAACCAGTTAGTAATAGAGAACTTGAGCAATGACGGTGGTAATTTTCATACGGTGGCAGTTACATAAGCGCATAAGCAGGCTATATCTGACCTTATCACTGTTAGTTGAGCTAACGACTGGCTGCAGAAATATGCTCTTTTACCACGGGTGTTATACCACCGTTATTGCACGCGTTTTTAAATTTTGATCCCCTGACTATTAATACGTTTTTTTTTTGTTTTTTTTTATAAGGATGCTGTGACCGAGGTCTGATACATCCACGATTGCATCCAACCCCACCCTCCCAACACACACACACACACACACACACACACACACACACACACACACACACACACACACACACACACACACACACACACACACACACACACACANCACACACACACACACACACACACACACACTTTCTTTTAAACGACCACTGCACAGGTTGTCTAGACTGAGAGATAATCAAATTCGTGTGCAAAATATGATATTTAAAGAGAAAAAAAAAACCAAAAACAGGGACCGGCGTCAGCTGAAAGGAGGAGCCGCAAACAAAATGATGTTCAGCTTTGTTGTTGTTAAATGTTGTCGTTAATAACATTTTAGTCGTAAACTTGCAGAATGTCGTAAAATGACGCATGCAATTTCCTGTTCAAATTCCTCTCTTCGCGGATGTCATATCGAGTTTTCTCTAAAGGGGAGGGGGAAGAGGAAAGAGGAAACAAAAGTTGTACCTCAATTATAGTTGATGGACAGGATTTTGTAACTGTGAGTCCAGCGAACAGGAAAAAAATCATGCAAACAAATACAAACATAGTAGTAGTAGCAGTTGTTGAAGAAGAAGAAGAAGAAGAAGAAGAAGAAGAAGAAGAAGAAGAAGAAGAAGAAGAAGATGAAGAAGAAGAAGAAGAAGAAGAAGAAGAAGAAGAAGAAGAAGAAGAAGGAGAAGAAGAAGATGAAGAAGAAGAAGAAGAAGAAGAAGATGATGAAGAAGAAGAAGAAGAAAATGAAACCAAAAGATGATAGGCAGGCAAGCTCATAATATAAAGGTGAAAGCATACAATAAGTTACCAAACAAATTGGGAACAACAAATAAGCAAGCACGTTTACATCAATAAAAATAAATATTCTATCTCATCATCACCAGTACCGGTATTCATAATTCTTGTTTTAAGTAACGTATTGCTTAACTACAATGAGCACTACTAATGTTTTGAGTGTTTCCCGTGGTTACCGCAATACGTTAACTAACGTAAGGATTAAACATACGGCTACAGGCTACTTCTCGGGCAAATACATGGAGAAAAAAATAAGTCTCTCAGGGGAAAATTTACACTGGATCGAAAACGCGACACAAGGACAAATGATGCGGTGGGTGAGGCAAAAGTGAATATGATAATTTAAAAGTTTAACTCTACATGTATTCTAATGCGTGTAGATGCGTGTGTGTGAAAGAGGAGAAAGAACATTAAACGCCGCAAAAATATTGAGTGTTTTTGGGAGGGAGGAAATGGTTACGAAACGTTAATTGGTGAGCAAGATACATGGATTATGTAGAAGATTTTTTTTGTCTTTTTGCTTCGTTTTGCTTATTCGCCTCTGTTCAATGGACAGGCATGGTTCAAATGCCCATCCCAAGTCTATCCTTACAATATAATAATAAAAAGAACTCGCACCTGAATATGGACATATTATTATTATTTTATTATATATGAGGTGTCACCGCCCTTTCCAGTCATGATAGGCTACTGATGAGTGATGCATATGTAAAAGATTATTTAGATGTAAATGTGGACGATTGACAACACTCGTTACTTTATCACCACATACATTCTAAGACAGCACAATAACAGAAAAGAAGAGAGAGAATAATACAAGATAAAAATACATATTACCAAAATTATTTTGTTTAAATTGAGCGTTGTAAACGTACTCTCGCTGAAAAATGAGTTAGAAAGTGTATTCAGACATGCTTTTCTCTGTTTATTTATCTAAATATATAATATTAAGCTTGCAATCTTCAAATTGTATGTCATTTAATTGTAAATAAATATTTATGTGTGAAGAGCAATTACCAACGGACTGGTTTGATTGATTTCTTTGTAGGCCTTTCCCAGGCAAATTATTCCAGGACAATGCGCTTCTATAAATCATACAGAATACATAAATATATACAGATATATTTCTCCTCAACCGCTCTGATTCATTTTCGCTTGATTTCAGTCATTAGTCTATTACAAAAATACCCCTGTCATACACGTACACATAATTATATTCCCAAACACATTTATTTACCGTCGATTTCTTTCCTTTATTTCAAAAACAAGTACATAGCTGGTTGTGGCATAAAGCTCTTCAATAATTATTTCTGTTATGTTGCCTGCCATCCGAGAAGGAATGATTTATTTAAATGTTTTATTTTTTTTACGAGTTTTGCTAAGAGAGTCATAAAGAAGTAATGGGCCTTGCTTGTGCGCAAAATGATATTACTATGTCCCAGATGTCATTTATTGAACATAACAATAACAATAACAATATGCTTGTTTAGCTCAGAAGACTAGTTGTAAATGAGCAGTACAATAACAGTGTTTTTAACTATCAATTTACTTGCTCACTCATCCAGATCGTTCTTCAATCACTTGCTGTTTTCGCCCTTTCTCTCTCTCTCTCTCTCTCTCTCTCTCTCTCTCTCTCTCTCTCTCACACTCTCTCTTTCCCTCTCTTTCATACCTTCACACTCTTAAGAAACAGTAATTATACATATACATATACTATAAATCTTAACATTAGTGAATTTAGATTGCTTCAAATTTTATAATCTTATTGTATTTTGCGACAGAAGACTTTTAACTTTTAGTATGTTGTGACAGATAAACTTGGCATCTCTCGCATTATGTTTTTTTTTTTTTTAACAAAATCCGGTTTCAGTGTAAGTCAGAAAACCAATGGCTATAGATTTTTTTTTTCAAAAAGGTATTATTCTGTCCAACTACTTTAAGACGTGACAAACAAATCTCGTCACGACCAGAACTTTGGGAAGTAATATCGTATCGTTTGTGAAATTTGACAAAGAATAGTATAAGGGTTTCCGGACGAAAACATCACACCAAGTATACATGGATTTTTCTGAGTACTCGTAGTTCGAAGCGGTGTACCTGTGCCGATATAACACTAAATGAATAATTACATTAAAGTGTCACGATATTAAAGCATAATATGCATAATATAACTTTGCATGATGCTTCATTACAAACGCAATGACATAATGTGGAGCAGCGTGGCCTAATGGTTACGGCGTTGGACTCAAGATCTAAAGGTCCTGAGTTCGATTCCCGACCACGGCCATGTTGTAAGTGCCTTGGGAAAGCATTTCATTCACATTTTTCTCAGTCCACCCGTCTGTAAAATGGGTACCTGGCTATAGGCAGTGGAAGATATTGTCAGAATGCTAGTGATCAGCGCCTATAAATGGCAGCGGCACTGTATGCTCCCCAGGGAGTCGAGAAAGTCCTAGAGTGATCAGGCCTGCTGGGGTAATAATAGTGTGAAGTCGCATGAGCGGGCATTAGCCTGGATATGAGACTTATATACCGCATTATTATTATTATTATTACTCCTACATTCAAAATGGGACACCAGTAGGACTCTCATGAACTTGGATTCCAACGGACCCATCTACAAAATCGAGTTTATGAGATAATCGAGTTCTCGAATGAAAGTTGACATAGAAACATAATTTATACAGGACTTGGGACGAAAACATTCATTACATTGTATATGTGGACTTTTCGAGTATTCGGAATTCGACATTGTAATTTGTGAAGACGCAAAGCTTTCGATGTTTCCTGCAGTTTTTCATTTTTTTTTTCTTGAGAGTAGTAAAACATTGTTGCCATAATATAACACCAAATGAATATAATTATATGTGCAAATATGCATTAATGTGTCATGTTGCAAAAAGTGTAGAGGACTTTGCGTGATGCTTCATTCATACAGATCAGACGCAATGATATGTACATTTGACATACTACAACAAGACTGGCGGGTTGGGATTCCAACGGACCAGTCCACAGTATCGAGTGTATATGATATTCGAGTTGGTGAGTGAAATTTTGACATAGAATATAAAGGATTTCGAATGAAAACATTACATCGGGCACGTGGATTTTTTTCGGGGATCTGAAGTTCCAAGTGATGTCGCATTACTTTGGACATCACCTGCATTTTTAAGAATGGTTGGTTTTTTTTTTTCATGCTTGGAAATGTAACGTTGCTAAGCATCAGAGGCGATAGGACACCAAATAAATTACTACATGCACTAAAGTGTCACGATGCTAGAAGGCGTAAAAGATTTGCTTGATGCGTCATACACACAGACGCAATGACATAGATCCACTTACTAGCAGTAGGATCTCATTAATTTGGAATTTCAGCGAACCAGTCATAGCTTCGAATTTCTGAGATGTTCGATTTTGTGGGTAAAATTTGACATGGAGATTGAGGGGCTTAGGACCAAGAACATCACACCCAGTATGTGGATTTTTCAAATATCCAAAGTTGGAGAGTATGGATTTGAAAAGTCCAACAGCATTCTTTATTTGAGAGTTTTGCGCACTAACGATGGGATCTCTTAGCATCGTAAAAATTACACCAAGTGCATCAATGCCGAATGCACCTTTAGTAGCGTTCAACATGCAGAGTTAATGTAATTATTACGTCTGTAACAGATCCCATCGTTAATGCACAAGTTCTCTTTTCTTTTTCCTTTTTCATTTTCTAAGGAAATAAAACGTTGCTACGCACCTGCGGCGAAACTGCCGGAGAAGAATATCTAGTCTACATTAAGGTGTCATAATCATAATAGAGGCTAAAAGCGTACGAGACGCTGTGCGTAGGGTCTTTCACCCAGACGTATATGACGTGTCCATTCAGTACATAAATAATATCTCCATTTTTTTTTTTCTTTTTGTGACGGCTGCAAGCAGGTGGGTGAGAAAAACACTTTTCAATGTTTGCCTTGCTAAATACACCGTCTCGTCGTTGACAGAGAAACCGTTTTTTTTTTTCTTGTAGCAATTGAAAAAAAAAATCATACACGCTTTTTATTGTTGGTGAAGCATAGACCTGCACAGCTGCACAGCACTGTAGATGACAGTGACACTGTCATTTTGTCGTGTCATCTTATATACATGTCATCATGTCCTCTGAAATGACATTCTAGGTGTGAAAGCAAAGTCAAATTTAATCATCGTCAGAAATATAATAACTTGACAGGTCTCTTTGGTTTGTTTGTTTGTTTGTTGTTTTTGTTTTTTTCTTTGTCTCTTTCTCATAGCCACATACTGAGATAGAAATCATGTCTGCAGCTTTGTTACACGTCTGAACATTTTCATTTTTTATTGTGCTTGTCTGGTGGTTTGCGTGCACGAAGATAAGTCAGTTTTATACTCGAAAAAAGAATATAAATATATATAAAAATGTTTATCTTCCATCCTCTCCTTTCTCCTCCGTTCATATCTTAATCCTTTCCGAATGTATATATAGTGAGATTGCTGTCAGTATTCCAAAATTGTAATATCAGGTTTTACGTCAAACCTGTTTACTTCATATTTATTACATGCCAGCAAGCCGACACAAACATGTTTGAATATCTGTGTAAACCCACTTTTTTTGTTTTTAAGCTGTCTATTTAAATCTCTCTCAAGGTAAATTATTTTCAAAACGCAGGATATAAAACCAGGAAAATACAAATAAACCTGCATACACATCCCCCTTCCCTCTCTTTCCCCCATCCTTGGCGCTGCTGACCGGAAATAGATAAAAAAAAAAAAATGGCGATCCGTGACGGTAGTGAAACTGACAGTTTTCGTTAAAACCTCTATAATATCTCCAGTTTTGGTGGAATTGATGTAACAACGTTCAAGGGAGACAAAATTACAATTATTTAAAGGAAACGTGTAGATACAAAACAATAAATTCAAGATGACAGTAGGCGAGTGTTTCAAAGAATCTTAACCCTCTAGTGCCCAGCCCTATTTACAATGGCACAAAAAGTCCGAGCTCCAGTTTTTGGATCACTTCTGGAGCCGCTATGCTGGAACAAGCATCAAAATGATAATAATAATATTTAATAATAATAATAATAACGCGGTTTGTAAGTCTCATATCCAGGCTAATGCCCGCTCATGCGACTTTACACTATTATGGTGGGGTGATGATCTTGGTTTGCTTTTTCTTTGTTCCACGAAATGTATCAGATCTGATACGCTGGGCACTAGAGGGTTAAATGGACTTCAACAATAAAGAGAGTTGGTACAGAGAATTTGTCATGCCTTCAGTGCCATCAAGGATTGGGCTCCATCTTATCTGATCGAACGAATTTGTATCCTTAAATGTGTCAGTAAGATCTAGATATGAGCTCAGAAAATAAGAAGATGCTTTGTGAAATACTCCACAATTTAACAGCTAGGCAGGACAGAGCATCTTCTAGCATCACCCTAAAGTCAGAGAGACCATTAAGTTTGAAAACAGTCGTTGTACATTACTGAATTTTGCTAAAATTATAATATGCAAATGAAAAAATCAGTTCAGTTACAACAAACCACACGAACGCCAAGATATTTCAAGGGACCGACTCTGAAATTCCGAGTGCTTGAGGTATATTTTTAGATTTCGTATAGGATTTTTTTTATAAAGGATCAAAACTATGCAACGAGTAGGTGAGGAATTCAATTTACATACAGTTCGAGACCGTGATGTCTTATTGTATATATAAAAAAAACCAAAACAAACCTAAAGCAAATAATCTCTCTTAGTCAGTCCTAAGCTACTTAATCTGTAATATATTATACAGTTCAAAGGTAAGAGAATGGCGATAGATATCTAAAAATACCCTGCAATGCTTTTGAGCATTGATTTCTTGGAAGTGGATGCAAGGCGTTTATCACCATATTTATTAAATGTCAGCCGATCTATTATGTAAATAGCGAAGAATCTCTTTCTTAACCTCTGTTAAGTCAGTCACTTAATCTAGACTATAACATGTTTCAATTTAATAAAATGTATACAAAAATTTTGAAATCTATTTAGTGCATCGGACCATTAATTTTGGTACATGGGGTCCCAGGCTTTTATTATTACTTGAGAGCTTGCGCATTAACGATGGGATCTTTTACCTTTGCAAGAATTACATTAACTCTGCATGTTGAACGCACCTAAGGATGCATTCAGCACCGATGCACTAATGTAATTCTCACGATGGTAAGAGATCCTATCGTTTACCCGCAAACTCTCAACTATTTTAATTAAATGCCAGCCGATCGGGTGTGCTGGCATTCCAAGACAGTTATACTACTAGACAGTTTTCACTTCGGTTGATCAAAAATGACACTTAATCACAACCTCTCGGGATAGAGCCGTATAGCATTTTAATAACAAAAAGATAAGATTATCTGGTAAATTTTTATACATAGAAATACATCCCAGTAAAATACAGTGGAATTTGGATATTAAATATTCATTTAATAAGTATAACTTGATATTAATTACATATGGGTTTCACAAGCACGGATTAATTATTGTTCTATCGTTTCAAATGCTTCACAATGTTAAGTATATTCCCAAGAAAAAGTTTGCTTTTAATCTATTAGGGCATACGTTTTATCAAAGTTCTATTGTATTCTATTCTCTGGGGAATGGCTTTTAAGCGGAAATTGGGATTAAGTGGATCAGCATAAAGCGGAGTGGACTTACGAGTAAACTTTAACAAGCCCAACCGGCTGACTCTCATGGTGAAGAGGTGATGTGAAGGCCACCGCTTATTTAACTTTTCCATCAACAGCAACAACAACAACAACAACAACAACAACAACAACAACAACAACAAATCACTAACATAACTAATAGAACTATGATAACAGAGTCACACTTCGGACCAAGCTTTTGATGGTGAGTTATCAGAGGTGTGTGTTATCCAGGGTGCATTTCACAAAGAACACAGGTTAAGCAGATAAATGGGTAGTGGTTGTGTCCCCCGTGCACATTTTGAATTACTCAAGATTTAGATAACTACCGTAGCCATTTCTTTTTCTTTTTTTTTTTTTTTTGACACTATCTTATCATCCCATGAATTCCCTTGAAGATGAAACAATTAGCGCCGCATGTTGTAATCTCCATACTAAAGTGTGTATCTGAGTGTACCTGTGGTCGACTTGCAGTGTATTCCTGGGTTACTAAAGGTTTAATGTACAGCACAATGAGGCAAAGTAAGTTATGGCAGTGTTCAAGGACTATCCAAACTTGTGCTTGTCTAAGGTTACGAATAGGATTAGGGTTGGGAAAGAGAAAGCATGCAGACATGACAGTGTTTCTATATCATGATAATTGAGAACCTGCTCCGTACCGATGTGATCTCTTACCATCGTAAGAATTACATTAGTGTTGCGATGCTGAATGCACTCTTCGTTGCCTTCAACATGCAGAGTAAATGTAATTCTTATGATGGTAAGAGCTCCCACTGTTGATGCCCAAGTTCTCAAATTTCTGGTGACTGTCCCAAGAGTACTTTTCTTCCCTAAACCCAACCTCTTAACTGCCTCTAACGCTTAACCAAGCACATAGTGGGGATATTGCCAGTGTGACTTCACCCCAGAATACACTTACATGCACGCTGGTGAACAAACATCGGTGCAAAATCGTACTTGATAATGACCGTTACAAACACATTAACCCTTTCGTAATCACAGTCAATACTTCACTATTATCTACAATAGTCTACTATGGAACCAGCTGTATAAAAATCTTTTCTAAGTCATAAGAAGTCATTTTTTTTTATTGGTCTGTCATTTAATGTATTTTAATTATATTTATGTGTATTTTGTTTTGATTTTCTGTAAAATACATAGCCTAGACTATTCGGATTTTCTTTCTTGACCCATTTAGGCTAAATCTCTGACACTGTCACAATTTCTTATTGCTTTATTACTTTATTCCTTTCTTATTCTTATTATTACTTTCTTTATTTCATATTCTTTATTTAGCCCTTGTACAACCGTACCTAATGGTAAACAAAACAGCAAGTGCAAAGCATAAAAGATATAATTTATAAAATTAAATCATATGAGTATAGGCGGACAAATCAATGTTTTTCCCACTTAAGCGCTTCCAAAAAAATGGCCACAGGAGCTTCTTAAGTGTAGGAATATGTACGTAGAGGCTATTGCCCTAGTATTGTGGAACTACAGAGAATATGTTAGCCTGTACTGCCACTGTGCTGTGGCAACGGCTCCAGTCATAAACTTTTTAGTAAGTCTGTTTCCATTGATTGAATGAGTTACTGGTGATCTCGGAGCCCAGCACTTGGGAACTCTATGACCAAAACCCAAGTTACTGCTAAGGGGAGAGGAAATGGTGCGCAAAGGTCAACTCTCACTATCTTCTGTCCTAGAAGTGACCTTTGGGTATAGTGGCCACGTGGCGTAGTATAACAATGACATAACATTCTCACAAGCATGGATTATCACTAATTTTGTATATTGTCCTGTTTCGCTTATAGGGTTGTGTCACTGAGCATGCGATAGTTACGTATAATGGTATACAACTTCTTGCATGAAGCACAGTCTAATTATCGAGGGTAAAGAAACCAAACTATCTTAAGTGATAATACGATAGTTTTGAACTAAAATCTATGTAATAAGCCTCCCGGTTTCACACCATGTTTAAACAGGCGTAACTGTGTCAGGAGAAGAAACTGAAATATGTCATTAAATCTGCCAAAGGTTTACGTTCAGACGTTACGATATTTTGCTTTCAATACTAATTGCAGTTCGAGGCCACCGTAAAGGATGCTACGATAACAGAAGATAGTTTGCCTTCTACTTCTATTAAGATAGGCAAAAACTCTGAGACGTTTGCGTCTAAACTATCGTAGCAAATGAAGCGAAAATAGTGACACACACTGTCATTAAACTGTTCAGCTTAAAATGCAAATGGCGAGAGACGCCGATGCAATGTAATTTTAATTGATTTCACCCCAAAGTAAATCATCCTACGACAAGAAATTCAAAAGATAATAATATTCTTTTTTACTTCTCAAAAAAAATTTTAAAAAATGGCCGAGTTGGTAGGTAATTTGGTTCGTCACCCTCAATATAAATCTTAAATTCAAGGGCAAAACGTAAATCGCTTACCTTTACTCTAGCTTGATACCTCCGACCTTCTGCTACGGCTTGAGTGAAGTAGACAGAAAAACCGAACCGGGTACAAAACTTTTGAAACTCTTCGATCAAAGCTATGTAAACTGTTCCTCTCTACTCTTATAACACAGTGGTTCCGATTTTGCAGCTTTTACCGAAAAGATCTCGGTTTCACACAGTAGATGGGGGAGTCATCCGTCGTGATATCTTTTCTGAGTGAAAAAAGATACTGGAATGTGATAATATGCGAGTCGTGTGTGTTCACAAAGATGTCCCCCAAGTAGCGGGCAGAAAATCAGCGTAGTCTCTCTTGCCTCAACTGTGACCGTTCGTCATAGACGCTCGCCGTCTGTCCCGTCCTCATAGCGCACTTAGAGCCCTCGCGATCACACCCCGCTAAATCGATGAACCCTTGGAAAGGTGGCGAGAAGGGGCGGGGCCTGAGAGGCGGGGTGCGAGACAGGGGATTGGTTGCAGGCTATCTGAATGACGAGGACCCTAGCGGGACGGGATAAAAGGGATGATTGACATATTGTGATATTGTGCGAATGGGTTGGGTTAAATGGACCGTGAAAGTGGCTGATATTGAAACGACAATAGCGAACTAGGAGGAGCACAGCTCCCATCAGTGTTAAAAGTTGTGAAAGAAGATTTCTCACTTCTAATCACTCGCTCTCAAAATATTAGTTCACATATTATTATTATGCCATAATATTAATATTAGCATTAATTATCATCAACATTATCGAATTTAATGCCAATTAAAAGACCGACTTTAATTATTATCATAGCTCATTACTTGTCTCCTTGGACAAAGATGCTGGCAATGGAAATTTATTATAAACTTTATAATTAATCTTATTATGATACATGTTTACCTCAATGTTTAATATCTTAACTAGAAATGTTTTGCCTCCTCTATTCCCATACCCCCATACCCTTCCGCCCCCCGCCCCNTATAAAACTGACCAAAAAAAAAAAAGAAAGAAATGAAGGACGTTCATTGTTTGTTGTTTTCAAGATGTTGAATCTTAATGATGATTTTAACCCTGATGGAAAGGCAGTTTCGAAGTCGGCACGTTCGAATGGGACCCATGGTGATTACTGTGCCACTGACAGCGCATACATTCATGCGTTTTGCGGTAGCGATGCTACAAATTAAAAACTATAGCTGAAAAGAGCGCGCGACCATTCCATTCTGACAGTTGAGCTGTTAATTCAAAAACAACACCAACAACAACATTAAAAAAAAAAAGAAAATGAGAGCTTGCGCATTGACAATGTAATTACTTACCATCTCAAGAATTACATTAGCACACTGGTGTTGAATGCACCTTTCGTAGCGTTCAGTGTGCGAAGTTAATGGAACTCTAACGTCGTTAATGCGGCAAGTTCTCAATTATTGATGGCTTTGTCTTGCTTTTTCCCCATAAGCTCTCGTGCTGTGTATGTCTTCTGTGGCTTTCAATGGTCAAAATTTGGTGAGAAAATTTGTCGACTTAAATGTAGATGATAAACAACAACAACAACAACAACAACAACAACAACAACAACAACAACAACAACAACAAAAGTGCAGTTTAAGAACGGCTTTTAAAAAATGCGAAAACCAATTTCAAACCCGAAGAAAGATTGTTTTCTCTATGTACCAAATTTCAACAGTACTTTTGTAACCATTATTGAGACCACATTTACTAGTTTTGTATGATGTACATGTATATAATTCTTCAGCTGATACTTCTAGTTTCCAAGGTTTTATATTATGGTGTTAGTGATTCAGTTTTGTCAAAGTTAATGCCAGTGAGCATTTTGAAAAAAAAAAAATTCTATTCATTTGCTACTCTTTGTAGAGATCTCGCTTTTTAATAAACAGTCTTGAAATCGTGCTTCTACAAGAAACGCCGACTTTTGTTTTAAAAATAGATTCATTATAATATGTTTTTCAAAAGTTTTCAGTTAAATCTGGGCAGAACCATCACTGAATTTCAGTGATAATGATGATGATGATGATAATGATATTTGTGTCTGTTCAAGCTTTTTAACTTTCAAGACTATTGATCCCAGTTTTTTTTTCCTCTTCTTATACAATTTCATTCTTAGTTCATCTTTTGCATCTGACGATGGACGCCAGTCCGAAAATTTATGTATTAAATTTGTTAAATTGTTATAGTTTTCTTTTTTTTACGTAATTATACCCAGTGGGGATAAATATTTTGCAAATAATAATGATGTTGATGATCATCACGACGACGATGACAACGACGACAACTTTACTTGCTGTTATGTAGTTAGTATATATTGTTATTCCTCTTACCAATATTATAAATAGTATCGTGATCACTAGACCTAGGATCCTCATAGAGGGAAAAGAGGTTTGTGTTTCGAGTGCTTTGGGCCGCGACGTTGTGTAGTTTCATTGTCGTAGAGTATTCTTTCGTCACTTGGACACAGTACCCGATAAATGTCACCCTGACCTGTATTTCGCGTTCTGACACCTTTGGATTGCCAATAACTTCTGCATACTGTATAACCTGGGTTCATTTTGAATAAATTGAACTGACCTGAATGGAATATTGTGTCAAAACTTCGGACCTCACATTTTAGAGTCCTGTATTTTCCCTTTAGAAGTTTCTGGATAATCGGGTATTAATTGCTATTCTCTTTTACTGCAACTTTTATTTAACCCCATGATCCTGATGTACTGCTAGTGGGCGGGGTCTGCTGTACAGCCAACTCTGCTAATCGCATTCCGGATAATCGCAACTTCCGCTTAACTGCACACTTTTCAAATTAAAAAAAAAGATTAGATTTCTAAATAAAAATCACCGGATAAACGCAGCTGCTTTTAACCACAACTCTTTCCTCACTATCAATGAGTTATGATTCAGCTGTGTACATTGTAATAATATATAAGGTCATTCTTCCTCTACGTTCGAAAGTTCATTAGTGCAAAAAGTGCGATCAGGAGAACCTCACAGAATGAACATTCTACAGAAGGAACAAAATTAAAGTGTGGCTTCACATAGCAAAAATTAGCCTTAGACAAACCGGAAGTTGTTTTATACATATCACCCTTTAAACTATAACATCGTAATATCCGGAAATAACTGGTATCCCGTCTTATTAGAGGTTTTTTTTTTGTTTTTTGTTTTTTTTGTTCTGTGGGTAACCCCACTACCCCTTTATCCTCTCGTATGGATGACAGTAGGCGGGTGTCATGCTCCTAGCGTGAAATGTCCAACTGATGACACCAAGGGCCGCTACTCGTGCAGTGGTCATCAGTGCCCGGTCGATGATGGTTATCTCATCTTGAAGTGCGCGTGCCACCGTGATGACGTCATGGCTAGAGGGGGGCACCAGTCACGGGCCACGGACAGTCGGACAGTCACGCGCCATGGGCCAGTTGGTCAGATTCGAGATAATCATCTAAACAGAGTGTATTGTTTCGGAACCTGCATCAGAGTAATGTGGAAAAAATGTCGAAAGGGTGCAGTCCATTCCGCATACTTACAATCCCTCATTCACAACAACTTTAACGGTCTAAAAGATGGTAGTACCTTCTTTAAAAAAAAAACAACAAAACATACTCTCGAGATGTTGCAAGTAAGTTTAATTAATATTTGAAGGGCTTCATGGCAGAACGCATTATACACCATTCGGGGGTTGTGGCAAAACAGACTAGATTCAAAGCATATTTTTATGTGAAAGGCGAAATTTCAGTCTTAAATAATGTAGATCAAATGTCCTTTTAAGGAATGGAAATATAAATGTTTACTAAATACTCCCACTGCTACATGAAGTGTGTAGAATAAGCTAAAAATTCATATTGGTGGATAACGCGTTTTGTCATAAACCCTTGTTTAAAACTCGCTCATTACGCAAAACCATCTATCTGCCGCACGTAAACCCTTTGCGAGTTCCTGAAAATGAAGATACTGCTGGACCAGTTGTCTGGCTGCTGCGAAATTTGCTTCCTGCAAAGAAATTAAGAACGTTCTGCGATTCCCGATAGAGTGTTATGAAATGTTACTCTACATAAACTTACGTCCTGAGCAGAGAAAATCTTGGATAGAATGATGATGAAGATAACATCCATAACGAAAATGAAGAAAGTAATGACTGCGACAATAACGGTTATGAAGATTGTAGAGAAAAAAAAGGAGAGTTTGAAAACGGGCGTAAAATTAGTCAAACAGCTTATCGTTGCACCAAGACCTTCCAACGGACAGATGGTCAGTGCGTGACTGGACTATGGCCATTGATGTAAGAAGCATGACTGAAGGATGTCCAGTCTAACGGACATTGTACAATAATGTACAACTACATCTTGATAACACAGACGACATCGTTTCATTCTCAGATGGGACCACAGTATAGAGAGGGAGAAAATATGACTGGAACATCTGTCTTGGCCCCCATCAATACATTGGACACTCTCACACCATTTTCTTGAGTTCTAGATTGGATCGCTCATTGACAACTGAAATAAACATCAAAATTAGCATCAACAAGGAGGAAATGAGGATATATCAAAAAGGACTAGGAAACAAATTAAACAACAGGAAAGAATGATAACGTTAGAACATAGTTAAAAATAACAACAATAAAAATCCAAAGTACAGTATACCTCACAGCCGGGGAACGTGTTGCTTGACCATCTGTCCTGACACATTGGGAGGCCTCATACTCTCATCGCATCTCTCACTGATCAAAGCTGAAGTTAAAAAGCAGCAAGGAGGAACTGAGGAGATAGCTTTGTTTACACATTAAAAAAAAAGTATCAGAAAACAAATTAAACAACAAGACAACAATAATGTTAGAAAATAGTTTAAAACAAAAAGAAAGAAATATTCCCAGATACATTATATCTCATAGCGGTGTGGAAAGCGTTGCTTGACCATCTGTTCTGGCCCTCATTAACACATTTGATACCCTCATGCTCTTTCCATGAGATTCTACGACTGGATGTCTCATTGACAGTTGAAGTTAACAGCACCAAGGAGGAACTGAAGGGAAAGCTTTGGTTATACATGAAGAGAAAAAAAACAACAAACAAACAAGAAAACAAATTAAACAACAGGACACTACGATAACGGTAAAAGATAATTTTAAAAAAAAATCCAAACACAGAATACCTCGTAGTGGAGGAGAAAGTATTGCTTGACCATCTGTCCTGGCCTTCATTAACACATTGGACACCCTCATACTCTTTCCATGAGTTTCTACAATTGGCTCTCTCATCGACAGCTGAAGTTAACAACAGGAAAAGGAAAACGAAGGAGACGGAGAGAGAAAGGAAAAGGGAAACGAAATTGAACAAGAGGAAACAATTATGCTAGAAAATAGTACAAAGAAAAAAAAAACTGAAGCTTTCATGAATCTTGCGACCATTTCTGTCACTGACAGTTGAAATAAAGAGCGTTTGGATCAAACTGGACAGGACAATAAAACAACTAAAACAACAATAAACAATTACAATTTCAGGTTGTCGAAATTTTCATGATTTTGAGCAGACATAAGGGGGTAGTTCTCGACCCGCATAATTTGCATGAAATTAATTTGTCTAGTATAGTGTGAAATGTTATCTTTACAGTCAACAAGTCATTCAGCAAAGAGGGATTCTGACAATAGGGGACTTGATGACCCCCAGGGTCACGCAAAAAGGGGTCGCCAATGGTAGGGCCCTTCATTCAGCAAAACGGTTGCAATGTCAGCTATTTTGGTTAGGAATCTAACCCACCATCAAATGATCATTAGAAGCCCTGCATGCCAGCTCCGCCTATTCTTAAAACCCAAAACTGGTCTGCCTTCAGTTTGCCCCTGATCTTTCACAGGTCAACAAAACCCCATGTCAACAACTAACGGAACCCACCGGGGTGATCTCCCTTAACAAGCAAACACTGCCTCGATAAACATTTTCATTTCTGTGTAAAGAGAAAGTCGTCCGATTTGACACTCTTGTTCCGATTACTGTTAGGGGCAATTCTTACACCTTTCACCGGAACAATTACCTACGGAGGGCACTATTTGAGCCATCACCGGACACAATATAGCACGTCATCCAATCATTTTGGCGAGCCTCGTTTGCGGTGCGGGACAAAATGGCGCAGACAGACATTACCAGTTCGTGCCAAATGGTGTGACAATTAAACAAACGAGGAAACTAGAGGGAGTTGGGAAAGGGAAGCGAACTATTGAAACATTGGGGTCTGTCTTTTGTGTCCACTTAAGAAATCAAAATGACATACGGAGAATTCGGGCCATAAAAGTTGATTGTATCTTGTTAACACCGCTGGTCTCCAGTCTTGAGCAACCGAAAATGTGCCTGCTCAGAGCCTCTCAATGTTTCATCACATATTGGGGGAAAGTCATAAAGAAAATGACCCCGTCTTCTATCTAAGTTTTGGGGAATTTGCAACAATGGAAGTCAGAAAGAAAGGATAGTTGTTCATGTGAGACAATTGGGTTTCTGACAAATGGGAGGAGATAACATTATGTAATACAGTAGAATCATAATGAGTAATTGTAGGCGATAAATGATTGGATAAAGCGTGGATTTTTTCTTTGGAATAATTTTGTTATTTCAAGGCCAAAACCTTCTTTCATCGACAGAATGCAGTAGCGAGTCAACCATCTGTGGATACTACCCGGAAGCTGTGAACACACATGGGAGATAATCATTGTCTAAATTTTGGATCCGTTAGCCTAGTCTATACCAGACGAAGGACAAATCATTCTTGCACAGTCATAAAGTACACAGCCTGCAGCACGAACTATTGCAACACCAACAGAACAATGCAACCCACCATCTTGGATTTGGCAGCAAAATCACACGGCTAGGAAGTGACTTCCGGCCCGTCCTAATCCCTTTGAGCCTGATCTCAAAACCAGTCGCCCTATGAGGTATCTTGGTTATAAAGAGTTGGGTTGGATATGGGCCTAATATTAAATAACATATTATTTATCTCTTTTATAAGAATGGAACGGGAGCATCGCACTCTATTTTCAAAGATAATAAACTCCGAAACCGCTTTACATAAAATTCAATCGGAGTTTGCATGAAAGTCAATAGACGCAGTTTAACGTTAAATGTTTGCTCACCGAAGATACACAGATTTAATTAACAAGTTTCTGATATAATAATATACCTCATGTCTGTGATGATTACCTACCACTGTCGGTTACAAATATAAGGCCAGCTCTTGGTCATCATTTCCCCTTAAAAAGAGTGTGGATGAATGATTACAGCACAGGATCCAAAATCAAAAGGTAGAAATCCGATTCCTGCCATGGTTGTGCCATGGGATCGCCTCAATCCTCATTACTAAAGCAAATACGATATTAATGTTTCCCTGGCTATGAGTATTGAGAGCTATAGACAAAATGTTAATGACTTATCAGCGCCTGTAAAATGACAGCGGCATGGTATACTCCCCCTTTCCGCAAGAGTTGAGCAAATGATTGCGTAACCTGGTCTGCCTAGGGTAATATTAATGTACAGCCCAGTGCGTGGCCACTGCCTGGATACGAGACCCATAAATCGCATTGTTACTATTATTATTAGGTTTGTATGGTAAACGATAACAAATGACACACATGTACAAGGTAATTCTAGTGTATACTGTTACTAGAACCCTACTAATGTCATCATTTTCGTGACACTCTTATACCCAAGCTTGACCATGTAAACCAGAGAAGCAAACATTTCCACAGTCGAACAATAACGCGACCCGCGAATGGGTGTGAGATACTAACGAGAAAATAAACAATGTCACCAATCTATTCTTCCCATTTTCTGAAAGATCGTTCACTAGAGTAATGTTGACCATAGTGGCTATCCGCCAATATTGTTAACGGTATTACTAACAATATTAACGGCACACTGCTAATGTCTTAGGGGTTAGAATGTATGGTAACAGAAACACAGAAGAGCCAAAACTTGCGGGCGTGGAAGATCGTGGACACAATATGGGCGAAAGTCAACAGTAGGGGCAGTGGACAAAGGTCCAGCGATTGGAAGAGCAAATGAAGTTTTGTTAAGTTGGGTAAGTTTTGACCATCAATATTATATTTATGGCTTGTGTTATCGTGTCTTGGGGATTTTCTCTCCTAACACATGTGAGTATATGGTCACATGGACGATGGCATATCCGTACCAAACCTCCTATCCCCTCTCCCTTTCTCCACATCAAATCAAGCTGTATACCAGCAAACTGGACCCATAGGTTAGTGTCTTAGAGGAAAGTATTAATTTGTGCTCGAGCAGCTCAAGGTTACAGATCTGCGTAAATGTTATCAAAAACAATTCATTCAGGTTCTACCTAAATAGAACGATCTGGAGAAAATGCTTTTACTTTAATGGAGCAGTTGTCTCGAACGAATTACCAAAATAAAAAAAAAAGAGAAACTTTCAGTTGGCTGACAGTCCAGACACTTTCAACAAACAATTCAACAATTTAAAATCTTTTGTTAAAAAAGTATTTCTTGCTTTTGTGAACTTCTGCAATATATTACAAGGTATGCTGAACACCATTAGAAAGTATCCAATCTTTTGTGATTACCTCTTCCAAACAAATGGCCAATAGGTTTTACTACTGAAAATATCACATCACTGCCGGCATAACCATCATCATCATCATCATCATCATCATCATCATCATCATCATCATCATCATCATCATCATCATTGGCATCATCATCACAACTACGACCACCGCAATCACCACTACCACCGCCATTGCTGTCATTAAGGCAGTGTGCTCGATTTGTCCGTTATAATCCTTTTACCACCCCTTTTCTTCGCTAAAACACTGTGAAACGCTCACTCACGTACCGCAAAATCGTTCCATTGAGTACCTTTTCTGGTTATCTCTGTCTGGTGAGTGGTCACCACAGAAATACTGGAGACTTTCTAATGGCATTCATTATATTATTTCTCTCGAGTCTCTGACCCAACATACAAGATGAGCGCTATGTAATATACAGTGGAGCACGGATATTGCATCCACCTTGGGACCTACCAAAAGCGTACTTATTAATAGATATACGTATTAACCATACAAGTACTCTTAGACAAGAATAATGGGGACTAAAAATACTGTACTCAGTACGCGTGTTTACGTACTAAGCGTGGTGTTATTAAGTATACTCTAATGAATCTAGAAATGCAATTAATGAATGATTACTTTACACTTCGCCGCTACAGCTGTTTTAATGTTCCCTATGTGGATTCCCTCTCTCATAACTGGTCGTCTTTCCGTTGGGATGCTCTCAAACCGAACATCATAGAGAACCAAATCCACCAGAAGCAAATCTATGTCAACATCCATCTTCACCTGAGTATGATCAAAGGATAGTCTCCCTTGCCGCCGGTAAACAACCAATCACAACACTCATTCGCCCTGATTTATCAAGGGAGTTAACGCATTGTCCAAGAAAATCAATCGGCTGTGGTTTCGGCGCCTGGTTGCATCGCTTTCAACTTTGTCAATCGTCCATGCCTATAGCTATTATTTGTTTCGCTCCCTCTCCATCACTGTTTGCATTATCTTTAACGAAACGATTCGTCTCTGTCGACAGAAAATGGCCACGTTTTCTCAATTACTCGTTTTCAGTCAGTATCTTTTTGAGAAAGTTGCCGCCCGTTCCCGTTGGTTAAAGTTTTGAGCCATTTACAGAAGAATGAGCATCTGATGATCTAATGCTTTAACCATCACTGCTTAATCACTAGAAGTTAAAGCCATTCAGTGTGATTCACCATTTCTTGACCCTTCTGTACACTTGATCATTCTAAGGCTAAATGTCCACTAGTCCTGCATAGGCTACTCGCCGGAAGTAAGATGCAGCCAAGGGAAACAATCATATTAAAGGAAAATTCTTCAGCGTACCTGGTCGAAATTGATAGCCACATAGGATGTCTTAGAACACTGGCACACTAAGCTTTGATGAATTTAATAGAAATTTTATATACACAAATCATCCTAAGGTGATTCGTAAACTCACCCGTGATGACAGCCAAGGAAATTATTGTTAGGTTGTCTGGACGTCACCGACTATGGCAACCGCGCTCGGGGACCTAAAACAGATGTACCAGAAAAAAACCCAAATCACCTAGCTGCCATCAAATAATTAGGAAGTCTATCCCTTGTATGCAACCAGTCCATACTACCGTACGATGCCAAAAAAGAAAACAACAACAACAAAAAAGTCTTATGTAGCCTATATCATTTAATATGTAGTTGCATGTATTATTTCACAATCTGAGACGATATACAAGCCATAATGGCTAATATAGGCATCTCTATCATATGAACGACTGTTTATTATTATTCAACACATTTCCGGAGACTCACCATGAAACCTTGTATAAATTTGTATCCATCCATCCATCCATCCATCCATCCATCCATCCATCCATCCATCCATCATCCATCCATCCATCCATCCATCCATCCATCCATCCATCCATCTGTCCGTCCGTTCGTCCGTCCTTTCCATCCATCCATCCATCCATCCATCCATCCATCCATCCATCCATCCTTGAACCCACCGTTAAATTCATCCCATAAATTTTTGACTACAGATACGCGAGACCAAGGTGGAAGCGTTTCCTGTGTAAGTATCCCGCTCCCACAGTTAGTGACCAGTGGTTGCCTGAGGGTCGAGGCCATTAAGTAGGTGTTTACAGCGTCTAGTTTAGATTAGGGCGAGAATAGCTGCTTTTGGGCATACTAAAGGAGGTTTTATTGCCTCACAATTCCACTAAGGGGATATCTTCGTCCGACCTTCGAAAGCAAACCGAGTGACACTTCATTATGGCCGGGGTTTACCGTCCCGGGGCGAAGGGCGTCGACATCGATGATTGGCCCGCTGCCCCTCCGCGGCGAATGGTGTAACTAATTTTTATTGGCTAGGACGAGTGTTTTAACGGAAGAAAGTCCCGGAGGGATGAAATCAAAACAGAAAATTGTCAAATTTTGTGTGAGGGTGTTACGGCATGCATCGGTCATCAACCGTAATGAACGATAGTGGACAAAGTTTGTTTTCAAGACTTTCTTTTGTCAGTTTTTCCCTTGGCAGGTTTACAGCACCACCCGATGGTCCCAAAGCCATTATGACAAGTTTGCACAACTTTGATGGGTGTCAGTCAGCCACTGATGAAGATAGGAAAAAATTGGATTCTTATCTTTAACACAGATAACCAGTGGTATAAGGTGAGGTTGACACTTCCAGAGTCATTTTGGAGTAATGATGACATTGGGGGCCAAATTTACATTAGAATGAGTGAATGTCTGGAGGTCTGATGATGAGCAACATCAAAAGAATGTCTTAATAGGGNGGGGGGGGGGGGTGCCGGAAATGAAACGAGTGGGACTTGTATGGCTAATGTAACTAGAGAACATGTAATGGAGATGAACCTGGAGCAATTGATGATTAGAGTGAAAATGGTGGGAACATTTCAGAGGCATTCTAAAGAACACATATAATAACGCACCTCATAAAGGCTGAGCAAACCACGACATGTAAGACTGAGATATCGTGAATAGACTCTATATCTATATTATGACAGGACTTTGGTTAATTTACTATTATGTATTATGACCGAGCACACGCTTGAAAATAAGGATTCCTTTGTAAATATTATAGTTTAATTTGTTCACTGGTTGTGGTGATATGATGATATTTTTCCCAGCACTTATCATAGGATTATGGAATCCACAACGCATCTGCCCATTTTACCAACACACACATATAAACAGTTTCACCCACGTACAAACACACTCTCTCTCTCTCTCTCTCTCTCTCTCTCTCTCTCTCTCTCACACACACACACACATACACACACACACACACACACACACACACACACACACACACACACACACACACACCTCCCTAACACGATCTTGCAATATCACACAGCCACTGCTCGCCAGAATTCACAACATTGCAAAAATGATGTACATGCATCTCACCCATTGCCCCCTGTCCCTTTTTTGTTTCAGTTTTCAAAGAAGACAAAACGAGAACCCTTTAAGGATATAAAAATCTGAAACCAGGCCTAAAATGATATTTAGTCTGATCACGGGATAAACTTTCATACCAAATTTCTAATCTTCTTAATCTGTCTTGGAGACCGAGCTTAGCGACCACCTTCAATTTTGTTCAGGTCCAGAATTCACGCCCAGTCGGCTCCTGGGGCCTGCATCGATCCTATGGAGGGCCGATTCCGGAACTTTCAAGTATCGCTGTTCTGAGATTCCAGTCTGAAAGAATCGAATCTATTTCGATTCTGATGCGTCTGTCCCTGCGAAAAGAAAAAAAAAAATTTGGACCAAAATTTTGCAAAATTTGCATGCAAAAAGTGGCAAAATCTGTGCCAAAATTTGGAAAATAAAATGCAAAAATACCTTTTGTTATATGTATCACCACGTCGCATTGTTTACTACGATGCCATTGCAAAGTTGCAGAAATAGAATGGATTTGATCATCTGTGTTCCCATTGACGCAAGTTTGCGAACATGGCATAAAAAGTACAGTGTTCTACCAAAATCACCAAAACGTGCACGAGATTTGCGGCGGATGTCTAAATTTGCAAAAAATTGCAAAAGTACAGAAAAGCTTAAAAATGTGGAAAATTGGGGTAAATTGCGACCGCGGTTTTCTGGTTGCGAAGGCGGGGGGAGAGTTGGAGATAGAAACTAGGTACAAGTCAAGAAATATTTGAGAATCATTTTCACAATCTAGATACTTTTTCGGTACAGTTAATATCGAATACATCAAGGTATTTTGAGGCTATCCGAATGGGATAGAAATGGTATCGACATTTCAAAATTGGAATTAATTTCTTCCGGACCATTTTTGACAGTTATGAATACAGAAAGTATCGATACTCAGAAAACCGCAATGATCCTACCCGTCACTGCGTCGAGCTTGTCTGCCAGACCACGAGGTGCTAGCCATAATCCTACAAGGCTAGGGTTTCATTCTCGGCAGACGTTCAGCCGCGTACCAGGCCGTAGATCACTTTGTTTAGCTTAAGGCCTTTTGGCAAGGGTGTAAAGAAAAGGAAAGGAGAAAAATATCGGTACGGAGAAAAGACCGAAAAAAATGCGTTAGAAATAATATCGGTGCGCATACGGCAGGATCAAAAGACTTCACATTTTCATAGCATTCGACACACACACACACACACACACACACACACACAGACACACACACACACACACACACACACATTGTACAACTACAAATAACAACACTTCTTTTGTGAAATTTTAACTGTGGTCTACGGCTTCTTTGTGCCATTCTCGATGTCACAAATCTGAGATTATATTAATAAAAACTCTTAATATACCCATGAAGCAAAAATGCGACTGCTCATCAGTTTCCGGCACATTTGCCAAGCCAGAGAGGAACTTTGGGACTTTTCAGTCAAGATACGAACTTAACAGGTTGCGGTACAAAAAGTGTTGAAAATTGACGACCCCACTGCTGTGATCTATAATAATTAGGCGAGGGGGACAAGGGACTAAAACAAAACGGGGTGGGGGTGGGGGGTGGGCATATGTTGCAGCACTGCTAATGATGACTCGTGTTCTGTTCTGTGATTCTTGACATCAGTTTTGTCAGTGTGTCCGTCCGTGCCAGGAATGATGATCGAGAGGGGCAATAAGCTTGTGTCTTGNTCGTTCCATTCTCGATGTCACAAATCTGAGATTATATTAATAAAAACTCTTAATATACCCATGAAGCAAAAATGCGACTGCTCATCAGTTTCCGGCACATTTGCCAAGCCAGAGAGGAACTTTGGGACTTTTCAGTCAAGATACGAACTTAACAGGTTGCGGTACAAAAAGTG
Source organism: Ellobium chinense (assembly GCA_033807755.1). Classification (NCBI taxonomy): domain Eukaryota; kingdom Metazoa; phylum Mollusca; class Gastropoda; order Ellobiida; family Ellobiidae; genus Ellobium; species Ellobium chinense. The sequence continues at coordinate 435,960 of JAWQUT010000032.1, forward strand.
TTGAAAATTGACGACCCCACTGCTGTGATCTATAATAATTAGGCGAGGGGGACAAGGGACTAAAACAAAACGGGGTGGGGGTGGGGGGTGGGCATATGTTGCAGCACTGCTAATGATGACTCGTGTTCTGTTCTGTGATTCTTGACATCAGTTTTGTCAGTGTGTCCGTCCGTGCCAGGAATGATGATCGAGAGGGGCAATAAGCTTGTGTCTTGATCCGAAAGATCCCTCTTTCCTATCCTATTAGCTACAGTTATAGTTATGTCCTTGAGTATTTTTTTTTCGCTGTGCGAAGAGGCGGATCCTCATAATTATTGATAGCCTGTCGGAAACCAGAGCCTCGTCTCCGATATAGCCATAAATGTGCTGAAAAGAGACGTTAACAATCTAACATAAACTCATGTTGTCTTTTCGAAGACGTCACATTTTTGGGGCATTGGTGAGGGAATTTAAGATCTTAATGATTGCGTTTTGTTTGAGCCTTGGGAAAGGATAGTCTAGACCTTCTTGAAAATACCACAATATTTAAGGTCATCCAACATAATGTATTTGAAGAACTCACATACCCGTTCTACTGTTTTGATGCCAACTTCCCTCCTGGAGCAGCATTTTTTTTTGTCCTCGCAAGAATCTCTTTTTGCAAAAAATCTGAAATGGCTTTTTACCAGAATCTATTTTCATGAGCCCCGTGTGATGGTTTTCTCATACATGTGTTATTAATTCAGAAGTCTAGAGTAATCCAGGGTGACAAGATTTGTCTCTAAAATTGTGAAAGTGGCAATCCTGCTCCGTACCGATAAAATGGCATACTGTATTGGATAAGGATCAAAATAATGAGGGGCAGTAATTAAACATAATCGCATTTTCAAGGGGAAATAATTCTTGCAAATAGAGCTGATCACAAGAAAAACAACTTCTACTCACAAACCTGTAATATTTAGGTAATGTCTTTTTTCAATATTAAAAAAAAAATATATACTAAGGAAAAATGTCAACAATTTTTCTATTTCCAAAATATGATATGGCGTGTTTGAGAAATCTTGAGTTCAAGAAGATTTCTTATGAATATTATTAATTTCTAACCTCTCTCTCTTTCTCTCTCTCTCTCTCCCCTCTCTCTCTCCTTTTCTCTATCCTCATCTCTCTTTGTTTCATTAGTTTCTATTTTGGACCCTGGGTAAATCACCCTTTATTCACGCATGATAATTTACAACGCGCAGCATCAAATGCCATCATAATGTGAAAAGTGTGACTGCATGTTAATCCCTGACCAACCGTGTCCAAAGACTGACAGGCATACATAATGTAATGTGTCGCAAGTTTGTCTCAGGAAGTCTAAAGATCCGGCAAAATACACAGCCAGCCAGCGAGACCAGAAATAATAACATGACAACGTATCCAGTCCAAGTTTTTAATACCCATAATTCAGTTGAAGCGCTTCCATCCGGTGTAAATATGGTTTGTTCACGGTTTGCCTCCCCTACTCACACGCCATCAATTTGGCAAATCTTCCTCTAAAGGAATAGTTACAGCGTGGAAGCTCTCTGAAAATCCCCAAGGATTGAAAGAACCACGAATTATACACAAAACCTTCCATTGTTTTTGGTCGACATACGATCTGGCGGAAGTCATGTGATCATGAGTCTAGATCCCTTTACTCTTGGCTCGGAAGGCGAAGTTTGGGTATTGACAGTCGCAACAAATTCGTCTTTGTGGCCCAGCGGCGAGGACAGATAAGCCGTGTTTTGTCTGCCAGGGGATCGGATCAGCGACTGGAGCGTCCAAACCATCTATTGGGTCCAATCGGAGGCTGAACGGTGAGCGAGTTAATCCTCGATATTGTCCGCTAGCTAACTTCCCCCCGACCCCGACCCGTGAGCAACAATCAGATGGCTTCTCTGCGACACCTGAGAACCTGCAATATGTGTGTGTGTGAAAGAGTTTGTGTCTGTGTTTGTGTGTGTGTGTGTGTGTGTGTGTGTGTGTGTGTGTGTGTGTGTGTGTGCGTGTGTGTGTTTGTGCTTCTGTATGTATGTCTCCGAGTAAGGTTTTGAATGGCAGCCAATGGGAGAGAGATGCTCAGCCGCTGAGAGAGAGAGAAAGAGAGAGAGGGAGAGAGAGAGAGAGAGAGAGAGAGAGAGAGAGAGAGAGAGAGAGAGAGACACAGAGAGAATGAATGAACCTACTTCACAGCAGAACTTCACGAACTTGAATTTTGACGGTTTGGACTATAATTTCGCGTTTGTAAGAAAAAAATTGATCAATTCATCACAAGTCTATTTAATGCGGGTTTTCCGAGTACGTATTCATGATATTTGAAGTCGTGAGACCCTTCTTTTTTATTGCTATTTGGATTATTCTCTTGCTAACCTATCACTTGCTAAACAGGCTTAGTTAACTGTTTCTGATTATCGCAACTCACTCTAATTGCATTTCATTGTAATTTAATCTCCTTTTAATCTCAGTTCCATCAGTGCTAACGAAGAGTTGCGATTAATCGAGTTCGACTGCTGCATAAGCAAGACATTTTTTTTTTTTTTGCTACTATAAAGAGGAAAATACTTACGGAGGAAGCAAACAACAAAAACTTGCACATATATACATACTGCAAGATTGCGACAGACGAGCTGGCGGACCTTGGAATATTTTGTCTGTCTGTACTAGACACCAGACAGTCGGCAGGAAAGGGAACTTTATAACTCGGGTGTAAAAAAAGGTGTTAACACCGCCTCGCCGTTGTCCGACCCTCGCCCCCAGAGGGCGCCTCCAGTGCGGTTTATGTCAGTGGCGCTGAATGGCGAAAGCTTAACAAAAGAATGGAGGATTTGTGCTCGCAATTTCACAGGGAACAATAAATAAACAGCCCGTATCGCATACACTTTAATTTTCACGAGGAAAGTTTTTTTCAGCCTTTCCAATCCACCCTCATAGGAAGACCGGAATAAAAATGTTTGAACTAGTAGTTCATTCTGTGAGTGTGAAGTTAATATATGGGAGTCCGATACAATCAAAGAATTACACACACACACACACACACACACACACACACACACACACACACACACACACACACACACACACACACGCACGCGCGCACACACACACACACACACACTAATAAATCCGCAGAAGCAGTAATAACCATTTCCCAATGCCATCATCAGCAGGAGACTTAAACTCTCAAATCCGGAATCCCACAGAAGAGGGCCGGTGAATCCTAATGATCCCATAGAGGTTTGTGAAATGTTCAAGTTTGTGAGCAAAATTTGGCAGAGCAATGGGGGATATTCGTCAGTGGCTTTGATTGGTGGACTGATCCCAGCCGAGGGTTAGATCGAACCACTCATTGTGAGGCTCTAGCCTCCCTTTTTCAAGCTTCGTCTCCACCAATATTGTGCTGAAAAGGGACGCTAACATTTTGCAGTACTCAAACTCATTAATGACTGATTAAGAATTTGGACCATGTGGAATTCTAGAGTATGCTTCGAAAAGCACTGTGGGCTTCAACCCTTTCAGGACAAGAGAAGCTTAAACTCGACCAAAGTCCTTTTCATATCATGTTATTAAACGGTATCTAGAGTCGCACAATTTGGGTCACGTATATGGTCAGTAACAGGTGAGGCCCATAATACATGGCTGACCATAAGCCTGGAAAGAGAAAGTCCTTGTAAATGCATTAGGGACCCACAGTCACCAACACAAGCCAAATGACAGTTTTTGTTTGGCCAGAACAACAATAAATATTTTAGGCTTGTTCACAATACAGCGAGAGACACCGGCGATCATGCTTAGAAAGACGGTTCACGGATTAAGCGCCGGAGGAAGAAAGCCAAACTGGTTTGTCCAAAGCCAAAAATATTTGTTTAGTTGTACAGAAGGCAGTGCTGACATGTATTCAAGCCATTAATCGCTGGCCAAAATTAGCAATCATTCTTTTCTGGTCTCCATTTCTTACACGTGCCGGGCAAAGTGGTCCCAGCCGTAAGACAATTGCCAGGTAAACACAAACTTCTGAGCCACAAGGAAAAAAACTAGCGGGATTTGCCATTGTAAGGAGATTTACCGTTGTCCACATCTGTTTGTTAAAATGGCTATGTCTTAAGCCAAGTTTACGGTGTTTCTCACCGGCTTTTTTTCTGTGAAGGAGAACAAAACAAACTGTACTGTCATAACCAGGAAATGTCTGTGACTTCTGCAATTGCCACTGAAGCATTAGTGTTTGCCATGAATTTGCTGTTGACAAACTAACAAAAAGACGTAGGCCTTAGCCAATCTCTGTCAATCAATTCTGTGGGCCTATGCGAGAGTCTCTGATTAGTCACACTATATATAAATATATATATAATGCAATACTATACCCACAAACCACAAACGAGAGGCATGAATCGAACTTGACTGTTTAAGAGGCTCAGTAGAGTTTTGGGATTAAATTGCAAACTTTTTTTACATTGTTTTTTTGTCTAATAACTTTATTTCAGATCCCCCTCCTCCCCCCCCCCCNCAAAATCCCCTTTTTTTCTCTTCTGAATTCCACAAATTTGTGATTTTTCGGTCTATGCATGAGACCACATATGCTTCGAATATAAACGCATGGTTGAACAATGTATGTCGTTATAAGGAGAAGCTAATGAGATTCAGTGAGTGACTGCGTAACGTCACAGGAAATGGTACTCTCCGGACCAATAGTTTATGGTTAAAAGAATCTCATCTAATCACGTGATTCATGTTTTTGACTCTTTCTATAAGAAATTATCCAAGTCCATCAGATTACACCGCAGGTGGTCCGTGACTGCGTTAGTATGAACGATAAGGTAAGATGCAAGAAACAAGTAGGTACTGTGTGCATAATGACACGTTACAATGAACTTTACGTACGAGATATCCGCGAACGTACAGACTTAAGAGAATTTTGTCACGCAACTTTGCCATCTTGACATGTGTCATATAATATCAGACAAGCACTTTATGGTTTCTTCAATGATCTTGTTTTCAGGGTGTGTGTGTGTAAGTGTGGATGTGTGTAGGGGAGAGAGCAGGGGTGTCTTAAGGGAAAGAGGCGTGTTGGGAACGTAGTTTGTCAAAAGAGTAGGGGGGGCTGAGGAGAAAGAGAGAAAGAGAGAGAGAGAGAGAAGGGCAGAGAGAGAGAGAGAGAGAGAGAGAGAGAGAGAGAGAGAGAGAGAATTGAGATTACAACAGAAAACGTAAAGCTTAGTCAGCCGCACTGAATCATGATTTTATGTAATACACACTCTAATACATACCCTGGAGTGCATTGTAAGTCTAAATATAAGAAATTGTTTGATAATCTGCATAAAAGAATGTCATCGTAACCAAAGTAAGTTATAGCTTCTGAAGTCTTATGTTCTAGCAAAAGGTGTGAGGCAAGAACAGTAAGTACTAATTATTAAAAAGTCTTCTGCAAAAAATAGTGCTTTGCAATGTCCAGAAAGTAGTCCAGGAGCGTGGAGAACCAACCCAGCCCTCATACGATATAAAACTACATGTTTTTCTCTGAAGACAACCAACGTCAGGACTCCTTGTAAAAAACACTTTCTGTTTCATTCTCATATTTCTCCAAATCCCTTTCCCCAACCTACAGCTTCTTCACGGACACACAAACGTGCACACCAACAAACATTCTGAAAACGGAGCTCCTTGACGCTGATTTGATGATCTTGTAACACAAACTGAACACAATGGAACTTCAGTGCGTATCTAGTCTCAGTGATAAACGCTATCATTCCGTGGGACGTCTCGCTTTTCTAGTCCTCCTTCTGTCGCTGCTTGTGGCCATTGTTGTGTGTATGATATACGGTCATGCAATTATCAGGTTATTGCCTGTTCACCCATCAAAACTCACCAGCCGGAATGTTAATCTTTGTATTATGGCGGGTTAATCTGGGCAGAAAGGCGGGTAATCTCGCGAGAATAGCGCGTAATCTCACCTTTATGATGCCGTCATGGGACGCCTGGTTCCGGTGATGCGTGGCTACTGCTCTGGCAAGAAAAAAAATCGTGTCGTGGTAGATTTTTTTTTGCTATTCATACGGCACATTTCTCTACTCTATTGCCGAGATTTAGCCAAAGCGAGATAAATATCACATAATGTTATGTACGCGAATTATAGACTTCAAAATCTTGACAATCTTGTTGTGTGTTCATATCCATGTTGCGTGATAACATTCTGTTTTTTTGCCTTCAACATAAATCATGTTGATGTAGTCTTGAAGACCATGCTATTCATTTTTCAAAACTTTGTTTAGTTGTAAGGCCCAATTATTTTCTTCCTGTTAATCTCAAGGTGAACACTCACATCCTACATGCCGACACAGTCTCCAGTAGCATTATATGATAATACTCCAGACATGATATAGAATGTCAAAAGAGAAAAAAAATCAAAATATGCACTGAAAGACCCTCCAAATTCTATATTTAATGCCAGAAGACACGTCTATTATGTCGAATTTGTGAAATTCTGAAGTAAAATCTGATTCATAAAATAACTATCTGGGAACAACAGCACTGAAATGAGTATATCCAGCAATGGAAAGGCAGACGAACTAGCCAAGCATGGCAGCCAGGATAATCCGTTCGACCATGCCACCAGCTATCAAGTAAATCCAGACCCTTCTTGAGAACAGACAATGAAGCTGTGGAGAGAAAGACATAGAGCTATCTTTGAAATCCAGACATAGCTTACCCAGAGATGGACACAGCAAGATCTTCAGGTTCTGAGTTTGGCATTGCTGTCAAAGTGCCTGCCGCTCATTACTGCAAAATCGGAAGATGTGAGTCACCGCTCTGTACGTATGCAGTAGATGGGCACACTCTTACCACGTTGTGCAAGACTGCCCCACACTTAAAGAGCCACAGAAATGAACTGATCTGACGAATAGACATCACCTTTGAAACCAAAGCTATGAGACTGCACAGAACAACTGAGTTCCTGAACAAATCCTAGACACGTCTTGGGAACGTCGAAGGAGAAAAACAATGGATATGCCGACTGGCGTAAAAGTTGCAACATTGGATCTACTTCCTCTGTGCTGTTTGACGTGATGGACCTGACAACTCGATGGATGTGGAATGAAACACAACGCATAAATATCAAGCGACTGGCGTATTCGATTTGCCACAAGGAGCAATAGTTCGTGGTATAAAAAGGCACTGAGACCCGGCGTATAAGATCATAGATCTCCGCCTCTGTCTGTCTTCTGTTCATCTCAAAATTTCCCCAGTGCTGTATGCACCAATTCAATCTGGCACTCCATCCACAATTTTCTCTCTTTACCTTCCCCTGTTGCGTTGTACGTTACCAATAGGTTTTTCGGCTGTAGTGAAAAAACACTCTGTCCGTTTTTCTCTTAAATGTCATGAGAAATTTACTTGTCTCGGTGCAAGAAGTACGCAAAAGATTAAAGTAACTACAGATTAGTAGTAATTTCAGGGTCTCACATTCCATTTCGGCTCATAAAATGTCAGGTTTTTTTTAATTACTTCAACTATTGTATTAATATTTTTTAAAAATTGTAATCAGTTTTAATTAGAATTTAACACTTTGTGTACCATAGCTGCACTACTGTATCCAGTTTTATCTTATCTTAGTGTACGTGTCTCAAAGATGCCACTAGGCTTTACCATGAATTAACACATTAGTCGTAAGAGAATCTTGGGACTGGTAGGCTGTAACTTGACAAGACTGTGGAACACTAAGTGTTAAAACACATAAAACTTCCAGTATATAGGTTGAAAACATAGTCTCACCGACTCTGACACTGACTGCAAGTTTGCAAAACATGCGTGATAACCAAAGCCAACAGCAAAGTTCCATGCACGTTCTGCAGTTTTATGACCAAAAAAAAAAGTGCATATTCATGCACTATATTGAGTCGTAGTGCATATTATGCGACTTTTTATCATTAGATTTCAGTGTTGATTTAATAATAATTTGAAATTTTCACCTAAATACATTGTCATCTAATAATGGGAAAAGAATTATCAGCAGTTTTTCTCGAGACCTGTCTTTGGTCTACGGGCATATTTGCGACAACTTCTGTTGGAATTTTTTAGCCATGAGTTTCCAGCCTTTCTGTAGCTTGGGACTTTACCAAGTCTCAGTCCGACCCAGTTTGGATTGACCAAAGTTATCTTTATCGATACGCTGAATTAACAACAATCTTGTTATTATGATGTGTCGGTGACAAAGACGTTATAATATTACACTAGACCCCGCACTCGCTACTCGTGACTCAGCGCGAGGCGTGAACAATTGATGACCCAAAATGGCGGCGACGGTGGGGCAAGCAGGTTAGCGTGGCCAGTTGCGAGGGCTAGG
>JAWQUT010000032.1:445079-456945 GCA_033807755.1 Ellobium chinense
CCATCCTTCCGTCAATAACCCCTTCGCTACGATTGTGAACAAGGCCGCTGACCTGTTACCTCTGCCCCATTCAAAATGGCGGTCGGACGGCTCAAGTGTTCTTAGGTCACGTGACCCAGTGTGGACTCTAGTTAGTATTATAACCTCTTTGGTCGGTGACCAAAGGAAATAACATCTGAAATGTTTTTTGCGACAGCTGAAATTTCGAATTTCGGATGAGTTGATTTAGACAACAACAACAACAACAACAACAACAACAACAACAACAACAACAACAACAACAACAATAACAACAACAACAACAACAACAACAACAAAAAGTCTCTCGACCAGACCGACTTATCCGTCTTCGACTGTATCCTGTTTCGTGGACACGTCAGAGTTTAGGTACAAATCATATTCGTGTATGATCATGTTGATCAAAGTTTAGACAGACTTCGGACTTTGAATCAAGTCTCGCAACAATAACAGTTTCATTACTTCTTTTCCTCATTAATATATTCCTTACATTCTACCGTTAGCCATTATACTGTCCTGCTTATGATTTAATATTAGCTATCCTCTGTTTTATCATTCATTCGCACGGTCATTGGTCTATTTATTATTATGTCTCTTTATCAAATACTCGTTCGCTTAATAGTCCATGCACTTTATGTTATGACTCTGGTAGGTACTAAACAGTAGCTGTAAATCCGTTAAATAACATTGTATGAACATTGCGCATAATGTTACAGGCTGCCCACACATAAGCATAAAATATCGCCAGTAAGACATAAAAGCAAAATAGACTAATGTAAGCATGAACTATCGCCACTAAAATATTAAAGCAAGATAGACTATTTATATCCCTGTCTAGTATTATAGGGCTTACCGAAACCTTTGGCATCCGTTTCACAGTAAGGGTCATATTTTATGGGCCGGTGAAGCGTCACTTTACAGCCCTAGCATTCCATATAGTTACCACAGTTTAAAAGTAGTCTATGTTCATTTGATATAATAATGCTCCTGGTTTCTCACTAGGTGTATTTGAGTTAGTGTTAGGGGCAAAGGTCTAGGATAGAGAAAGCACCCTTGAGGAGTCCTTCGTCAATATCTAGAGACCCTCTCTCCACCCTAACCTCACCTCTCACCCTAACACTGTCCATAATTCTCATCCAAACACACCACCTTTGGAGAGCCCCAAGCTTATATCGAATAGACATAGAACACTTGTAGATTTAGGTGACGATATGTCTACTGCTGTCGATAAATCAGCCAGTTTATGATGGCGGTCGCGATAACAATCGTTTCACGGGTATCAGTGGTGACAAAACAGAATCTTTGTCCATTTCCGTCATAAAATTTGTACCGTATAAAACGTCTCTTTGTGCTGTATTGTTAAAGGTACGGTTTCGTTTTGTAACGTAACACCACGGGCTTTATTACTGCTGTATGGGTGTTTCATGCTTACAGAATATACAATGGTCGACACTGTTATGTCGTTTGTCTTGTCAAATGGTGTGTGACACAATAAATGGTAGAATATGTGGTAGAATATATTATGGTGGGATATGGTATAAATATGCAGTGGCCAACACACATGCTAGAGTATGGTTTAGAAATACAGTGACTGACATATAATAATATGAATAATAATAATAATATGAATGATAATAGGAATAATAATAGGAATAATAATAACAATAATTATAATGGGAATAATAATAATAAGAGGAATAATAATAATAACAATAATAATAATAGCAATAATAATAATTGTAGAAAAATGTAGAATAAACAATGACCCACATATATGATATAATATACATTGGCCAACATTTCATATAATAATAAAAGTTATTGTAGAATGTAGAATATACAGTAGCCGACGTAATAATAATAATAATAATAATAATAATGGTAGAATATACCATGTCAGACATATATGGTAGAATATACATACACTGGCCGATATATGTTTTGGTAATATCGATAGAATATAGAATAACGACATATTACGTTATGGAGGAATATGGTAGAACATACAATGGCCGACATATATGGTAGAATACGGTGGAATGTAAAGTAACCTATACATATTATGATAGAACCGGTAGAATATACAATGACGACATATATTATGGTAGAATTTACTATACAGTGGCCGACATAAATGGTGGGATGTGATCGAATATATTCTGATCAACATATATATGGCAGAATACGACACAATACACAGTGATCGACATATATGGTAGAATGGTTAAATTTATAATCACCGACACTAATATGTCACTTGACAAGGTTACAGACCTGTAATGCTGCTGGGTCCGTTTATCCTATTTGGGCTATATTAGCCTTTGGAGCTACCCTCCGAACCCAGAGTTTTAGTTTTCACCCAGACATCAGATTGAAGCGCATGTGGCCCAACTTTTAAGACTGACCTAACCCCAGCAAGCCCATTGAAATTTTGAGCTTGGTTGCTATTTGTAAACACACCCTACCTTTTTCATTGGTCAAGGCCGAACCCCTCCTCTTCCGCCTGAGCACACCCTTGACCTGACATTCCCAGCCCAGGGCTAAATAGTGCCTTCCAAAATAAACTAAAATGGACACAGTTTGCCATAAAATCAAAATTTCTCCCCTGGAGCCCTTATTACTGGAAGCAGGGCATGCCAAAAGAAGGAAAGAGGGAGGTCAAATATAACCCCTAAGTTAGTAGGACCCAATAGTGAAAGTAGAATTTCATGGTCTGTAACCACAAACAGTTTATGAGACAACGGCAGTACACAGAAAGACCTCATTTACTCGAACCCCAAAGTACCAGCCCATTAAAGTAGGCCGATTTTGAACGTAGAAGAGCTTCAACTGTAAACGCAAGACTGTAGGCGAGGTAAGAGAATAAACTGGTACTAAGCTTTACAAAACAATCCAATGCGTTAAACGTCTCGGAAGAGATGCCTTTTTCAGCAAAATAGACGCAAAACAACGAAAATGATACGAAGAATAATCACGTGTTTAAGAGCTTGTTCATTGATGATGGGATCTCTTACCACCGTAAGAATTACATTAACTCTGCACGTTGAACACCGATGTGCTAATGTAAATTTTACGATTATATGAGATTCAATCGTTAGTGCCAAAACTCTCAATTGACAGAGACAAGCAAATTTTGTTTTCTTGTTTTCCGTTTTTCTGTTGAAGAAAAAAAACCTGTGTTGCTGAGGGAGGCACCTCTTCAGAACTTTCAACAAGTTTTTGTTTTTTTTGTCGCTTTGTAAGCTCAGGATTTGTATGTTCTCTGACCCTGTTTCGCAGCTTTACGACATTTTTCTTACTTTTCGTAAAATGAATGGTTAAGTCCTAGGCTAGTGATGTGGTCTCCGTCCTTCTCTCTCCCCTCCCCTCCCCAAATCCTCCCCCCCTCCCTCACCCCAAAAAACAAGTCACATTATGCCTTGGTCCGTCTTGCCCCTCCGGCGATCAAAGGATTTATAACAAACAAACTACTAGATGTAAAAATGTGATTCGTCTTCCCCACATCGAATTTGGACACTGGGCAAATATTAATCTTAAGTCAACGAGGCCCTCTTCACTTCTCACGTGTAGGTAAAATTCATCTTCTTTTTTAAAAAAAGGACAAAGAGAATAAACCCTCATGTCCCGAATTCATCCTCACGAAGCGAAGTTTTAACCCGATGTTCCAAGCCGGCATGTCGGTGTCGTATGGGCAAATACACGGAAGCACGGACGCCAGGTTTTTTGGCGGAGTGGGGCTAAAGTCCATGAGTGAGTGCCGCAGAGGCAAGTCAGTGTTGGATACATTATTTTGTTACATCCTTTGATATAGAGAAACTTGGATCGCGTAAGGTGATCTCTCTCATTCACCAAGATCTGCTTGTGAAGATCTTAAGAGGGCTTTTTGCTGTTCGCGCCACGACAGAATAAATGTCTGCCCCTCTTCGCCGGGGCTCCGGACCCCCCTTCACTTCCCCTCCTCCTCTTGGCCGGGTTGGAAGTTTGTCGTGAGTCAACACAGCGCGGGGGTACAGCTCAATTTCAAAGGAAATTTGGCGTAGAGTGAAACAATTAACCGCGACAAAGCTGTGAGCACTTAGACACACGCTGCGGTAGATGGGCTTGAGGGGATTTGGACAATGAGCGTTGCCTTTTCAAACTCAAATGAAGCTCTTCTGTTCCGTTTTCTTTGCGGAACAAGGAGTTTGTCGCCAGGTCGCCTTGAGAGAGGCAGAGATGATTCTGGACACATAGCTATTTAGTATCTAGTCTAGTAAGACCTCCTGAAATCGAATTCTAGAGGGGAAATTTCCCCAGTTTCATATTTGTAGGATGTCTGGATTCTTGAGTTAAACTTGGCAGAGACTAGATCATGAACAGCGATTAAGCGGGGATTCTTTGATAAAATGTTAAAAAGACAATAAGCCCTGATGGTTGCAGGAGCCATGCTGAATTGCTTCTTTGGGGCATTTGTTAAAATTCTCTTCTTAGACAACACGAACGTTCCGAAAAGGCAAGACTAGTCTGAGGGTCTGAGGCCACTACTGTGCTCAAATTACATACCGTTTTCAGTAGGAGTCCTTCGTTTAGATTTTTCGCAATTTCAGTTGAGATGAAAAAGGGGTCCAAAATTTGGCATTCTTTTGCAAACCATTGCAGCTACCTGCACAAACTGAATCTGCTTAGGTCCTTGAAAAGAGCTGCCTATCAAAAATCTTTATTTAACAAACTCACTGATGCCTTTCACAACTTTTGCGGGTAGTATCAGATTATACGATTATTCCTACACAATCTGTTCATAGGACAGATTTTATATTCTTCTTTGATCGGCTCTGATAGTCGACACATTTTTAGCCAGTTAGGCACCTACAACCCTAAAGGCTGCCTATTGCCACCGGCTGGGATGAATAAATCGAACAAACTAATAGGATAAATCGAATACATTTTACAATAAAATGTATAGTTAGTAATAATAATAATAATAATGCGGTTTATAAGTCTCATATCCAGGCTAATGCCCGCTCATGCGACTTCACACCATTATTACCCCAGCAGGCCTGATCACTCTAGGACTTTCTCGACTCCCTGGGGAGCATACAGTGCCGCTGCCATTTATAGGCGCTGATCACTAGCATTCTGACAATATCTTCCACTGCCTATAGCCAGGTACCCATTTTACAGAAGGGTGGACAGAGGAAAATGAGAATGAAATGCTTTCCCAAGGCACTTACAACATGACCGTGGTCGGGAATCGAACCCAGGACCTTTAGATCTTGAGTCCAACGCCGTAACCATTAGGCCACGCTGCTCCACAGTTAGTGGCCGATAGAGACTCTTTTACGAGAGGTTCTTACAAACTTCACAGAAAATTTAGCAACATTCTGAAGCTATGGACGATGACATATCTCATTACTGACATTATGGTATTATGTTGCTATTAAATAAATAGGAAACTCTCTTACTCGGCGAGCGAGGCAACAGAAGATCTTCTGCTGTTGTTATTATAATAATATTATGTTAGCTCTCTCACTTGGGGCTAAGACTTACTGTAAAACTGTGATTAGAAACTCCAAAAGGAAAGCAGAGCAAGATAATTATTCTATTCTATTCTAATCTATTCTATTCTATTCTATTCTATTCTATTCTATTCTATTCTATTCTATTCTATTCTGCAAGGCTAAACCATTACCCCACCCCCTCCCGGAAACCAGGCATAGCACTTGACAGAAAGCCAACAACGCCAAATGTAATGCCTTCGTGCGATGAGTGTTCATTCTCATTTTTGCAGGGAAAACCGCTCTGAATAAGTAAACAAGAAAATATTGCCAAGCGTTGTCTAACATGCTGCGTGCGGTGCTTTACTTTATTAGGTGGTTTTTGAAGCTCTTTTCCCATAGCATTACCATTTTCCGATAGCATGACTGTGTGTTTTTCTCACAATTAGCATATCGAAATCGTCTCTTGTCGCAGGCTTCAAGATGTCTGAGCCTCTGTGAGATTTCAACAGTTACGTGAGCCTCTGTAAATATCTCAGGATTCATTTCCGTTTTCTATGAATGGGAATAACCCAAACTAGAGGAAAATTCAAGCTAAACACTTAACAATGGCTCACATATGCGAAATACACACGCCCATACTCAGATCAGCACAGGAGTACACAAATCGCATACACATATAATACACGCAGAGACATGCTCGCTTCACTCAGAGAGAGGTTATTGCCAATGCCGAAAGACGTGCCGGTGCTCACGAACATACATAAGAAAAAACGTTTACACGGTGTAAATCAGAAAGCTTAAAATGAAGGATGTCTTCCTTCCAACTTGACAAGATAAAGTATCATCAGTGCCGGCATGCTAAGACCAGTGTCTACGCACCAAAGCCTCAGCTGTAGTGGATCTCTCAGAATCTGTACTTAGAAGATCGAGCCAAAATAAATGCTTTGATTGAAGATGAAGTTGTTTTCTTTCTAAAGCAGCAGAAACAAAAAAGTGTGGATTGTGAACAGAGAAATTGCCCAGGTGCGCGGTTACCGATCGTGCGGGAGACGCATGCAGGACTATTGACTGTAACACAAAGCACATCCTTCTGAACCAGCCTTAGCTGTAATTTTTGTGTCCTTTTATGTGCTATTTCTGTGCTCCACGTGGAATAGCCACAGTCTCAAAGCAGCACCTAACATACAGAGTTACTGAAGACATTTGACCACTCCTTAACCCTTTGATTGCAGTGAGCCACAAAGGTGGATAGGCGGTCGAAAATGGTCAATGTTTTTGCAACCACTGCAGGAAAATCTTTCATCGTCTGGTTTGGACTTTTGTCATGTTTACAGCTGCAGCCTTGACATTATTTCATGTTTTAAATACAGTCATAAAAACTATTTTTGAAATATAAGCGAGGCGAGTCTCAATTCTCACAATTAATGTGCACTTTCTCAAAACAACAACAACAACAACACATTCAGAAACTAAAGGGTTTTTACAAATCAGCGCAGTTTCTTCCAAATCTGCTTTCAGAATAAATTTCCCAGTGACATGGACTATATCTTATTGTTAATTCTAGATTAAACCACATTGTCATCGCCTTGGGTCCAACTTACTTCCTCACTCCTCTGCTAAGATACCGGCAAAAATGACGTGCCCAGTGTGATTTTTTTTCTCAAAATAAAATGACAGACAGCCTAACTGGACCTACTTTCTGAGGCCTTTTCTTGCTCCTCATAACAGTCTAGTTGAGCTAATATCCATAACATGAGGTGAGTTCAGATTTATGTGTAAACCCGGTTAAAAAACTGTCCACTCTATGTCAAAACACTTTATGGTGACTCTGACATTTCACGATTCTCTTCCACTCCTTATCACGACCCCAAGGCGTAACTGCTCAGAATAATTTCAAAAGAACCATCCATCATCACCTTCTCACGTCTAAATTTCACCAAAACAAGTCTTTCACGATCTCCGATCCCTCCTCAACATGCTTCTTCAGACCCTCTTAGACCACCAAAACAAAGATTGATCTAGCTGCTTTGAACTAATGTAAACCCGCACTGTGAGGTACATAAAGTCTACTGTCAACTGTACTTTACTGGGACACTTGGCGCCCTCAGCCTCTTGTGCGAGTACTTTGTACTGGTGCTGTGTGTATATGTATATATGTATGCTTGGTCTGAAGTGTGTGTCAGTGTTCATGTTTGTTCCTGAGGTGTAAATGTGTACACGACCTCACCTTGCTAGAAGTCGAGGAGGGTCCAGTGCAGGAGTTACATTTTTTTTGTTTTTATGTGTTAAACTAAGGGTATCCATTTTACCTTGTACATAGTAAGAGATTAATAGCATGGGATTGCCCTTCCTCTGTGGTGGGTCTATGGGCTGTGTGCATGATGACAAGATAACATAGAGCAGATTAGGAGAGCTGAGGCATCCATAGAGACACAAGGTTCTATTGCAGATTAAAGATTAGAGTAGCTGAGACATCCAAAAAGGCATATGACTATTGCAGAGTAAAGTAAAGAATAAAAGGTAAAAATTAGAATAGATGAAACATCCGTAGAGACATATGGCTCTATTGCAGAGTAAAGAACAGGCAACGTAAAATACTGCTGATAATAAGAATTATCCTTTGAATTTTATTAATTTCTTTGTCTACATTTAACGCCCAGTAATTACGTAGGCTCTTTACTATTCGATCTGCTTTTAAATCCTTGCTTTTTCAGTAGTTGAAATTTTTGAAATTCGGTGTACTCCCTTGGACACCTAAAGCTTCCGGTGGATACGAAGGGGATGTAGCATACAGAATCTTATTCCTCAATAATATCAACCAGTCTCCGCTCTCTCCTCTTCTTCTTCTTCTTCTTCTTCTTCTTCTTCCTTCTCTCGCTTCCATTTTTCCAATTCCACAAGAGTGGAATCCAATCCAATTCTGATCACGCCAAATTTCATTGGCTTTACTTGGATTCGTTGGATCAAAACATCAGGACTACCACCCCGAAAGTATTTTCCACTACGAGAGCAAATTCCTAAAACTGACAATAGTTTATAGTATTTCTTATTTCACTCGTGATAATAGGTGTTTATGACATCCTAAAGGTAGGCAAGATATCTCAGGTTGAAATCCCTTGGTAATAAAGCTATTATTTATAGGAAGGCTATCGCTTTGAACTTTTCCAAACAAATCTAAAAGTAAGTGCAACCCTTATGTCGCTTCATGGTTGTTCTTGTTTGCTTCAAACAAAATTTGCGAACCACTTATTTGCAAAGGAAGCGGCAAACAAAGGTGTCTTTCCCACAACTGAAGCTCTTAACAGAAGGAGGAAAGAGAGGTTTGTTATTATAATGTTAGAGGGGCCTTAAAATGAGATTTCAAACTAGGTTTAAGGAAAACGTACCATTCAGTCTATACTTTTTGAAACATAACACACGTATTTGTCGGGGGATAATTTGTGGCACATCAAACAAAAGAAACATAACAAAATACGAAGTCGAGTGTCATGACATTGCAGACTTGGTCCGCAGTTTGTTTCGTTCATTTAATATTTTTAAACTCCTAAATAAAACAAAAAGTACTCTCGCCAAAAGACGTGTACCGAATCAAATCCGGACCACCAACCAGCAAGAGTCAAGAAGAGGAACATGAAAAGTTAACACCCACATTGTGTTGTCTTTAGAAAACAACAGTGGTGCGAAAATTTGGTGTGAAAGAGGTTAAAAACGTTCACTATGAGAAAAGTAGCGAGTCGAACTGAATGGGACTTGAGCGTGTAGGTGAGGTGCGAAGCCGTGAGAAAATGCCCAGATTTGGCGTTCAGGTAAGAAGTAGGGAAATGTTTCTGTGAATGAGTGGAGGACATGTCAACATAGGAGAAGATAAAACAAAGCACTGACTGCACTCCAGTACAACACGGATGATGAGTCAGTTTTGAAGGGTGGGATGGGGTGAAAGTTTCCATCATCCATCATCATCACCAGCACTTCGACAACCACCACAATCACCACCACCATCATCATCATTTTCAAAAATATAAAAAAAAACTCTCAAGACTGTGGCATGAAAAATTTAATAACATTCCAAATTTTCGGATCAGTGTCCTTCTTCAGGGAACATAAAAATCATCATCATCATCATTATCACCATCATAGATTTAGTCAATAAGTATTACCAAATATAAAAAAAACAATCTCTTCTTCCGATCTATCTTCTTCAGTGGCACTAGAAGATATAGAAGATATAGCAAGAGCTCACGACTGGATCATGGTGCTTGAAAAACAAGTAAACTCGTAATGCTCTGTGGCCGTATGCATACTCCTTATATTAGTTAACGCACTGAAGTAACCACTGGAAACTCCCAAAACATTAGTAGTATTCACTGTAGTTAACGCATTACGTTGACTAACGTACAGCCACTGGTTTCGAATTCCTTACGTTCTATATCTCTTTCTCACAAACCCAAACCGCACAAACTCGACATTATTATTGTAATAATGGATTAGTCTTTCCCCTCTCCCTCTCCTCCTCCCCTCCTCCCTCCCCCTCCAAAAAAAAAGAAACACAACAAAATACCGGAATTCGAGTTCGTAAGGTTTTGTAATACGAACATTTGAAACTCGGAGCTTCACATAGACCTACTTTACGCTCTTTACAAACATGGTTGGTTGGTTTTGTTTGTATGCTTAATCTCTTAGAGCGGTTTCCCTATTTGGAGACTTCCAAAAACCTTAAAACAAGTTTCCCAGATGAAGAAAATCAACATCAGGGATAATCACACAACATAAGCTGCGTAGTAATGCCACCTGCGACCTATCTTTTCTCAAAGAAAAGTTATTCTTAAGCACCTGTTTATGCAACCACTTCCCTAACTCCACTTAGTGCCACCTCTGACTAAATCATCCTGGGATGTGGCAGAGCCAGTTTTGTAGAGATGCAATGGGCACACTTTCTTCCAATACAGCCTTTACACCCACCATCATTTCAATACCCAGGATCCGACGCTGTCCGAAAGACGGCCGCTCACCTAATGATAATACGCCACACGCAAGAGAAGTGTCTCCGCCATGCAGGTGAGCGAGATAGCCTTGCGCGACCTTCACGAAGAACATCATCATCATCAGCAGCAGCATTATAATTATCATCATCATCATCATCATTATAATTATCATCATCATCATCATCATCATCATTCCCATTAAGGATAGTTATCTACACAACATAATATGATTAATGGTATCACCCTGTCCATTACTTCTTCAGATAGCCTTTCTTAAGCATCAACATGATAAATATGCAACCTTTCGCACAACTTATTCAGTGCCATCTCTGAGTCTTCTTGGAAGTGGCAAGACAATCTATGTTGGGATGCAATGGGTACACTTTCTTCGCATGTTATCCCTTACACCCACCTTCATTCCAAAACCCTGTATCCGACGCTGCCCCGAAAGACGCCCGCTCACCTCATGATAATACTCATAGCCCACCCTTACGCCACACGCAAGAGAAGTGTCTCCACCATGTAGGTGAGCCAGACACCCTCGCGCCGCCATCACGGCCTTTGATGTGGGGCTATCAAACGTTGGTTTGTCACCTGGTGGCCATATTTGCCCTGCTGTCGCTAAAGGTCTCCGGATATTGACACTCGACTCGTATGTCGGGCCTTTGCCCTCCTTTCATCCGTTTTGTTACATGATCAAGTAAGATGACACCTTGTGAAGCCCTGCCGGGTGAAATCGCCATGGTTTTCCTTCTCTTTCAGGACTTAACAGTAGAGTTCGAAATAAGAGAATTTGGTTCGAAATAGGAGACAGGTCCGATTTCCAATAAAAATTAATCTTTCTTTGGTAGGTTTCATGAGAGATGAGATTAATAAACACAATGGGATTGGCTCAAGACTGATTCTACTTCACAAAATACTGATTACAATAGGCCACTCATGTATTTGCCATCTCTTATATCGGGCTTATTTAGAAGGATCCATACCACATTTACATGCGCACGGTACATAAATTTCGGTATATACAGAAATTTTAGAGAGATGTTTACATTAATGGAGATGGATTTAAAGAAACCCATGACCTTAAATAAATCCAGTATTCGTTTGATATTTGTATGATTATTTTGCGACAAAATCGATTTGCATGGAACATTTAGATTGATTTATGCACTATGCTAGTAGACTAAGTCGAGTTTTTTTCCCTCAAAGCCAACAA
Organism: Ellobium chinense; assembly: GCA_033807755.1. NCBI lineage: Eukaryota > Metazoa > Mollusca > Gastropoda > Ellobiida > Ellobiidae > Ellobium > Ellobium chinense. The sequence goes on from JAWQUT010000032.1 coordinate 456,773, forward strand.
AAATCGGATTTCCTTGCAGATATCAAATTTGATCTGTAGTACTCGTAATTTAACGAAATTCGAATTTACCATCGAGCGTACTCATCAGGAGTAATGAGTCCCAATTCCGTGGTGCCTGGAATATGATATACATAATGACAGAACTCTAAGGTGACTATTTACCCCATCCCTCC
>JAWQUT010000032.1:457789-468589 GCA_033807755.1 Ellobium chinense
ACTGCGTTCACTTGATATCAGCTCTACCCTACCCTGTTTTGCAACGGCAGATAACTCTTTTATGCGTTCACGCCCTGCAGCTAGGACGTCACACTCTAAAGCCTTCGATGAAGGAGAATTCCAAGTTATGATCATCAGTTGGATCGTCATCGTTCATCCTCTGGCGATCTCAGGCTCAGAGTTTGAACACTGTTGTAAATCATTCAATTAAGGGATCAGTTTCGACATCTAAGCAGTAATTCTCAGCTCTTTGAAATATTGCTCCAGTGACAGCTTACCCATCAAAGAACAGAGCTGCTGGTCAAGCATCGGCAACATGGGCGGTTCAGCCACCCACCAATTGGAGGCAGAAGATAGCCAGACATAAGTGATTCGTTCCCTCTTTGGCCCTTTTGGCTGTCGGTGGAGTAGTTCTGCTTTTAGGCGGGTCCTGACAGTGCTGGTAATTTAATCTTTGAGCCTTACATTTTGGGCATTGCCTGACATGCCCATCCCCTCATAGGAGTTTTCACAAGTTGAAGCTAGCTCCCACCCCCTCCCCTCCAACCTCTTTGTTGAAAATGTTTCGTTTCTCCTGACCCTAATCCTTAGCGTACCATAGGACAGGCAAATTCTCAAGGGCAGTTTTCTACTTCCCCATCCCAACGCTTTGAATTACATGTGTGGGCACTTATCAGTGTCGTTGCTATGTTGTGAGCACTCGCAACTCATTCCTTGCATCCTTTAATGGTTCAGACGTTGCCCATCTCCCTCCACTCCCAATAGTGTGCTTCGAAAAATAACATGCGTCCGACGCCTCTGCACCAATCCTTGACTTTGTGCAAGAGTCGCGTGTCGTTGTCCTGACCCACAAACTTTGTCGTGTGGGACAGCCAGTGAATTAGTGTTCGTCAGGGTAGTCTTTAACATCATCTAATAAGTAGTGGCCACTCAACACTGGGTCTTCCTCTTTGAATAGTGCAACCACTCTGGGGGGTTATTAAATACCACTTAGGGAGAAAGAAGATTGGATTCTCTAAGTGGCAGAAACATCTTCTGTGGATATCCAGTCCAGATCCTCGTATAAACTTAATATATCTTGATCCGAAAACTAGCGGTCTGTAGAGAGGCCACTCCTGTCCTATAACAAGTGTTTCAGCTGAACAATATTGCTAGCAAATAACGCATAGTCACGACAGAGAGCCTGGAAAAGGTTGCGATTAAGCGGATATTGTGATTAAAGGAAATTCTTTGTTTTGGACGAAAACCGGCTTGTTTCCTGAAATGTTGTCATAAAGCAATGAGTGTGTATTTGGTAATTTTGGTATCCTTATCAGAATTAGCCAGGCCACACCTTAGCACTGTCTTGATTCTTTCCAGCGTAGGACACTGTGTAATAAAGAGCTTTATAATTTTGGGGATGATTTCTTGAGACACTTTGATGGGCAAGTAAGATGTGAAATTGCGCAGCGATCATTATAAAAATACGAGCCCCAGTCATTTGGGCAACAAGCTTCCTGAAACTAATACCCTGGCATGCTATATTTTACACCTCACTCTCTGTTCCTCCCACTACATATCTTAAGACTCTTCGATGATGGTAAACGACGCTGTTGTGATCCGCCATTTCTCTTAGGATTACTGTATCATGTAAGATGTCGTGAATGTAGGAATGACACTATTATTACTATAGGTTACATTCTGCAAACTTCGAGCGTATCTCAGTCATGTTATTAACAAAGTGTTAAAATAAATACTTTATTATGGGAATGAGATGTCATTGACACTTTGATGAAGGGCTTTCCAGCCGATTTTCCTACGAGCGGAGATGGGGTGTTTTTAAAGCAGATTGTGTGCTTTCCTATAATTAGTTGTGCGCGCATGACTTGGGTTCATTCTATTCTACGATGTTTTAGAGATATGGGAACGCCGCACCAGTTAACAATTCGATAGTTTCTTATCTAGTCGACTTCTTAATGGAGACATTCTAGTGGAACGATTTCACACTGCTGCATGAATATTTCGATAATTTGAAGACATATTGCTAACAATTTTTTTTGTTTAAATAACACGAACATACTGACATGTTTATAGTCAATTTCAGTGGATATTTGGATAAGAGGAAGAGAGTCCGCTTACATTTTTGTACTTTCTTCTATTGTTGCTCATGACACTGACTCCATAATTACATTTTGGAAGTTTTTCCAACAGATCTGTTCAGTAAGCTCATACCAACTAAAGGTCTTGTGACTGACAAGGGTTTCCCGTAACTTTCTAGTAAAGCTGTATACATATTAAGATCCAGCTCTACAGCATAGCCAACATCTCGTGGTGGGTAAAAGAAAAAGCAAGACAGTGTAAAACATTACAGACTACACGGTGTTCAAGGGAAATAAAGTGTTATTTTCAGTATTAGCACATCTAAGCTGCGAGTTGGCCAAAAAAAAAAAAAATCCCGCGAGACGGATTCGAACCATCGACCTAAGGATGTCAGTGATTTGCCTCTACAGTCCTCCGCTCTACCAACTGAGCTATCGCGGGCTCTGAAGAAAATGTTTAAACTTGTCCCGTTATAGCTTTATCTCTTCAACCCTTTTGCATCAGAAGGTTAGAGGTCGCAGTAATAAAATGATTGATTTGCATCCCGTGCGTGAGGCCCTCCAAAAAGGGCAGCCGCTCCAAGTTGCCGCATGCATAATCCTTATGTTAGTTAACGAACTGCGGTAACCATGGGAAACACCCAAAACATTAGTAGGATCCACTGTGGTTAAACTATACGTTAACAAACGTATGGATTATGTATACGGCATACGGCCACAGGGGACGTTAAATTAAGCCGTCGAAATCTAGTCGCCTGTGAACGGGGTCTGTGGGAAGCAGGCAGTGGCTGACAGGTGAAGAAATACAGTCAGTGCGAAAAGCTTGTGATGTGTACACTTTATACATTTTGTTTAAAGATTTTGTGACAGGTATACAGTGCATCGCATTGTACTGTTGTTGTTGTTGTTTTCGTTGATGTTGGGCCACTACCTTTGTTGTTGTTTGTCTTCTTCTTCTGCTTCTTCCTCTTCTTCTTCTTGTTCTTGTTCTTCTTCCTCTTCTTCTGCTTCTTTCTCTTCTTCTTCTGCTTCTTGTTCCCTTTCTGCTTCTTTCTCTTCTGCTGCTTATTCTTCTGCTGTTTCCTCCTCTTCTTCTTCTCCTTCCTCCTACTCCTCCTTACTTTGTAGTTGACTCCCCTAAATTCAAACTCATCATCTTTGCCCCAACCCGGCCATGAGCAAAGAGGCCATGAAACAACACGAACGACCCACCACTCTAAAGCAAACAATAAATACTCAAAAAAGAGGGGTTTGGAAAGGAAAGTGGTGAGGAGGAAAGAGGGGGGGGGGAGGGCGGATTGGGATGGAAGCAGCCTTCCCACTTCTTATTCACAACTACGCTTTGAAGAAGTACATCTTGTTATTAAGTAAGAAATTCATATGCACGGATTCACTGGTGTTCTCTATCATTACATTATTCAGGTTGATCTCAATATTAAGTATATATATCTCAGTAATAATCATACTTCTGTTATATATCAAAAGCATAGCATACATTTTATCGAGGTTTTGCTCCGGAGTTTTAATAGGGCAGTAACACAACGGAAATGTAATTCACAGTGAGAACCACATCACATTTATTATGGCTCTCATGTCCGCAATGTCCGTTTTTAGACAAATTTTTAACATAGACTGAAGGTGTCGACGCAAAATGCGACATTTCTTGAGTACAGCAAGAAGGTGTCCCTGGATAATGATTACTGCACTCCTACATATATCTCTCCTTCATCTCTGGTTTCCTTTTGCTCAACGGAGGCCAAGTGCATGGACAGTTGGAAAATTTATTCCCCCTTAAGTTTCCCCATCTTCCGGTGAGTATGAAGTAGTTGATGCACATGCCCAGCAGTGCAGACATGACAGCCGAATGGTCTTTAGCCCGTTATGGCCTGAAATCCCTCCCTCCCACCATCTTGTCTACATTAGCTGCCAAGTTTCGCAGGGTTCGTTCCAGGCTCTTGTTTCACAACAACGATGGCGGCCTCCTCCCGTCACTGCAACAACATCAACATCAACTTGAGCAACACCAGCAGTCGTGGTAGCACGCGTACGGACAACAGTCCTTACATCTGCCTGATCATCCTCTTTGTTGACCGTTCGTGGGGCAGTGAATCAACCGCTTGGGTTTACCCGTGGCCAAAAAGGCGATGGGTTCAATGGATGTTCCAGCTACTGGCAAGGCGCCTCCAAGAATAGAAGTAAAATAATAAAAGAAAAAGAAATGTGATGAATTGCGGTGCATTATGGGTACCGCTGATGACGACCACGCGGCCAGCCCCAGACGTGTGGACAGAACAAGCCAATAGCAGAGCGAGCTGTTGACTTATGCAAATTACCTTCCTTAGATGAGCGCTAGCGTAACCGGAGAGCACAGATTAAAGATAACTCTGGTTGACTAGGGGGAGATAATAAGGATATTTCGTGGCAACTAGGGGCCGATAATCCCATTCGTTTTGTAAGAAAATATGATTGGCCAATTTATTCGGCGTCATGATCCATGCCTTGTTTGAGTCATTCACAGCAGAAGGTGAGGCCAGTATGCTCCCCCTGTTGACATGATCGTAATACATCAAAACACATGTTATATTGTATCTGAGCTCGAGAAGAAGTTGACTTGAAACAGTTTCTTTCTATATTCGGAAATGGAAAAACCACGTTCATCTTTAATTGCATTGAAGCTGTAAATATTTTTGAAAGAAGCGTCACTTGGCTAATCTCCACGCACACGACCCGTGGGCAAATGCTAGCTGGTGAATATGGGCCAGCCCCCGAATCTGCTATCTACATTACACTTGTGTTTATAATGTCTCCATAAGGAAATCGGCCTTTGCATTTAATGGCGTAGGAAGAAGAAAAGATATATTATTATGTATAACACTGAAAAGAACTTGGATAGACTATTTCCTTCTGTTCTTAACTAAGATAAGATGAGAAAACTTTACTGCCCATAAAGCACGTTCGTTTCGTTGTGGCCAAAACAAAAACAAAAAAAAATCGAACATCGAACCCTGGGGTTCTTAAGTCTGTTGTTCCACCACCGAGCTATCGAGTCGTAGGAGGACACAATGCAAACAAACTAAAGTGCACTGCCGTACCGAGGGGTCTAGATGAGTGACAGCATAGTTGCTATTTTCACCCGTTTCTGACACAAGTTTACTGTAGATAGCAGATTCGCAGCCCAATCATCTGACGAAGGTCAGGAGTCCAACTGCCTTCCCTGGGAGGATTCTGACTGGCCATCTCTGCTCTCCAGTAAAGGGGACAAAAACTCCTATGTTACTATTATGTACTGTATTCAAGTGTATTTGGACAAGTCTACACAGCGCGTGGTGCAAGACACGAGTATATTTTGGCACTGTGACAAAACTGGATTTGCCTTAATACAAAAAAATATGCAATCTTTGTCAGTGTTTTTCTGTGATGGACTGATCCCAGCCGAGGTTTAGACCGAGGCACTCATTACGAGGTTCCATTAGAATGTAAGAGTCTTTAAATCTACCACAGATGAATATTTTTTTATATCAATGGGGCATTGATTTAAATATAAAAATTGTTCATTCGTTATGTGAAACACTCAGGTCAGTTGAACTTGAATCGCTGCTATCGATTTAAGCCAATGACGTATATAAATGTATGAAGGGAGAGTTCACTGTGCCTCCCAACACAAAGTCTGTGCCGCCAGGTAAAACTATCCCCTCCCTTCCCTTCCCTTCCCCTTCCCCCACTCCCCCAAAACTTAGCAATAATCGTCACCTATGATTGTTTTAGAGTTATCATCTTTATGAGTCCATGCCGTCCCCAAATAAAAAAAACAACAAAAAACTTTCCTGACTGGGTGCCCTATTGTGTCCTCCTCCTTGTATTCATTTACTGCAGAACAATGTTTGGAAAAGTCTATATTATTTCTATCCCTCCGATAATTAGGATTGGGCAGAACTGGGATCGTGTGATTGCAGTTCATGAATGTAAGTTTAGTTCATGTGAACTACATCTGAGTTTACTAGCAATTTTGGATGAACTGATCTGGATCTGAACTGTGGCAAATTTAGGAATTTTTTTCTGAACTTGAATTTTCAATCTCAATTTCAGATCAGTTCATATCCTCTTCGAAACTAAGATCCGAATAAAAATTTCAAAAACCAAAGGAGAAGTGATCTGATCTGAAAACTACTCATTTTTCTTACAGAACTGAGCTAAACTTGATATTAGGGCTTTTCTTCCCTTGGTGAACGGAAGTTGATCTGACCTTTTTTTTTTCGGTGAACTTGCCTGACCTGGTGATAACAAATTGAATAGGTTTTTTTTTCACTCTGATCGAGAAACCTGCCTATTCCCAGCAACATTATACGGAAACAAAGCGCAATACTAAACGCAATGCCCCGCCCAGAATTGACTGCGAGAAGGCACCGAAGGTCTTATAGAGTGCGCATGGGCCATACAAAAATAAAAAACGGAATGGCTCAGATCAACGGAAAACAGCATGAAAACTTTAAAACACATCAGTATCGAAATAATTTATGGCAATGAATTTTAAAGAAGTTATAAGATTTTAGAATTTATTACCTCCGCCAGATTCATGCCCCTTTGCAAGCTAACAATACGAGAAATCAGAGTCTTAAAAGAACAAACACATTAAAACTCACAGGCCCTGTTTCAGCTCTTTTGCATACTATGCTGGGTGGCTGATCAAATTCCGTAAGTAAGTCTATTATTCTAAACGGTGTTACGAGGGCTGTGCAGCTAAAGTTGGATTAGGCCAAACATTCAGACAGCTCTTGGTTTTAAATGTTAGGCGCCAAGGTCTAATGAATATCGTGTCGTTAAACTGTGAAGCATAATGTGATAGATCTTATAAGACAATTGTCTTACAAACTCTTAAATAGAAGACTCCCGCAAAGAACAACATACTGAAGACAATGGATCGATTCACGGGAAAAAAAAGGGAAGACAAAAAGGTATAAGAACTTGAACTTAAGAGAGTCCAAAGCAGGATGGTTTTAGAGTTTGAAATGGTTAAATGTAGAAAGACGCGTTTTGTTTGAGGATTAAAGATTGTGTTAATAAGCCAGAGTTGACATACACTTAAGTTGGCTGTGGATGGCATGTTTGTCGCAAAGAAGTAGAATTATACCTGTCTACAGATAGTCCGAAAAGGCTTATAGGAAAAACGATAGGATCACATGATACTGAATCTCTTGTACTCAGGATACCCGCTTACATTTTGTAATTGTCTTAGTCTCAGTTTCTATACCTCTAAATTAATTTAACCCTTGTGGTGCAGGAGCCAGATCTGGTCGCTCTAAACATACTATGAATATATAAAACCGGTGTCGATTTAACTCGTCACGCCTTGTCCAGTCGAGAGAAGCGAAACACGGACTAGACCAGCCTGTATCAGAGCAGTCTGCCAGCATCTACACAGCGAGGCCACAACATGGTGAATGATGGCTTACTCAAATGACTCGATCGCGAATGAAGGCATAGCATTACAGTCAAACCTGGTCCAGTGCCCATCTGTATATTGTGACCACCTGTCGTTGCGATTGAGATTCAGGAATGAATCGTTCACAATTCCTATATCATTTAACCTGCTTATACCAACCACCTGCTGTCTAACGGGACCATAATCTTTCACTCTCTCTTCTGGTGTCCCAAACAGTTATGAAGCATAAGGAAAAGACATTGTATAAGCGACCAACAATTAGCTCATCTGAAATCTGGTAGACTGTTCAATGGTTACTGCCTGCCAACTTTTTGTACCCTATACCAGTTTGTATGGTCAAGGATCCATTGTTCATGTTCCGGGTACAGACGATCACATTTACCATGGACGCCATTTTTTTTTATGTCTGATCTTTCAGCTACAAGATCGTATCACGAGAACAAAATGGCTGACACAGGACTCCCGCAGTGGTATGGAACAGACCCATTTTGTTGTTTTCTTTTTCAGTCGAAGGTTGTAAATTTGCCGAAGACACAATGCGAGTGTGAATCGTGAGTTTGAAAGTGCCAATCACTTGCGTGTTATTGCAAGTCTAAAACGACCGGCAGCGGCAGGTTCTTTTCTCAGTGACAATGGAGTCGATTGCCGATTTCTGCCGCAAACAATGAGAAGTCTTGCGTTTTTTTACGGCTGTCATGAGACATGTTATTAGCGACATGGGCGCCCCTCTGTCGCAGGTCGCGAGGACGAAGACCCGTATGCGCCGAGTACATGTTGAGAGTTTACTGCCACTAGAACGCTGAATATATTAGCCACAGCAAAACAAGAGATTTAATGACGAGAAATAGAGAAGGAGGAGGACAAAATGAGAGAAAGCCCAGTCGAAAATGAGGGTTTGTTTAATTGTGTATGTGTGTGTGTGCTGAGGGGAGGGAAGGGGGAGAGAAGGGAAGAAGGGGAAGGAGCTTGGGGTGAGGTGTTGGAAGATAAGATAAAACATTCGAGAGGCAGATACAGATAGAGAAGATAGATATGAAGTGAGAGCTGGAATACAGTGCAGCTTTGTTCTCTGGCTTTCAGAATAATGAGCATTAGATAGTTGATTGACTATCAAAGACAAAATAATGTCACCACCTTATTCTAATGGAAATGGAGAAACTTACCCGTAGCTTAAGGGAATCCACGGATTTCTTCCAGGACTCGACCTTTCACAGTTTCTCACGGAATACCTTCGCAAAGATATCACTCACCAACTAACAAGCTGAGGTCTTCCGGTGCCCGGAAAAGAAGTGGGGAGCGGACAACCAAACTTATGCCACATCTACACTGGCCTTCTTTTAGCAAAATTATTGTGATCAGATATATCGAGGAATTTGGCGAAGTAATGCCAGTATGACAACTCTTAGTTTGCAATTATATACCTTACTTAACTGGCAGCTGGCATATTCCCATTTCATAAGTTCTTTGCTCAACAGGGTCTGCCTTAATACCTTGAGGTCAACAGTAGAAGTCTCGCGGACCCTTTATTGTTAATTGCGGATGTGCTGCCAAATTTGAGACCCCTAAATGTAAATCGCTATAGCGGACTAACCCAGCGATAAACAAATCCTGCTACATACTTTCGGATAGATAACCTAGGAGACCTCAGTTCGGATGATGCAAGAGTTCAGTTATAGTTAAGCCTGTAGCGGGACTTTGACATTTTGTTGTTTTCGTTGTATCTAAATAAAGAGCGTCTTTCCAAAACTCAGTAAACGCACTTTCGTGGAAAAATGAATTGGTGATGTAATCAGAGAGGTATATCTGGGTTGAGTCGTCCAAAACTAATTGAACTCAAAATCTGCAGTCCTTTAAATTTTACGACATTTAACAGCAAATAAAAATATAGACAATGTATGAAGAGCAATTACCTTAATGTAATTTCTCTTCATTTAAAAAATATTCAGAGACCACATACCGAGTTTTGGAAAACACCCTTCAAATATCTTGATGTTGGTGAACGCCTTAGAGATAAATTGGTGACCATCGCCCTCTTGTTATCAGCACTGTCAAGTATACTATTTTTTATCAGTAGTGTAGAATCTCGTAACTCTATAGAATTGAAATTGGGAGTTGCTGTCTTTTTGACGTTCGATGGCACGTTAGACAACTTCAACGCTAGAGAAATGAAATTAGGAGTTAATAGCTTTTGACGTTCCACGCCACATTAGACGAGCTTAACTCTCTTGAAATGATGTGGGGAGTTACTTGGTTTATTACTTTCGACGGTACTTTAAGTGAACTTTTAAATCACTCGTGAAACTATGTTTAGTAACATGTACGTCCACACCCATGATAATACAAAAAAACTCAAAAAACTTCTAACCTCATGTACCCGAAAACCTGCATAGTCATTGTAATGCTCTAGTCACGTTCCTTAATCGCTACCTTATAACTGACTCAATAACTCGAAATCGATGTTCGAGTTTATGAGTTCCTACAGTGCAAAACTAGGCATTAGAGAAATAGGGAGTGGGAAAGTAGGAAGGAGAAGTAGGAGAATCGGAAGAAAGGAAAGGTGTGTATTGGGATTACGAGGAAGATGGAGAAAAAAATATAGGACCGGTGGCCGTATGTATAATTCTTACGTTAGTTAACGCACTGTGGTAACCACGGGAAACTCCCAAAACATTATTAATATAATATTCACTGTAGTTGACGCAGTGCGTTAATTAATGTTTGGACTATGTATACGTCCACAGAACACCCCGCGCTTAACTATCGGCCAACACCTTCCCTAATACCAAACATTCCAGTAAAACCTATGTTCATGGAGGAGACTGCAGGAAAAACTTCGTTTCAAAACTTCGTTTTATATACAGAATATGATAGAAAGTATCCAGTATGACCACTCAAAAAACGAAAGCTTACAACAGCAGTTATAACTCCTCGTCTCATCTCCCCTCCCCCTCCCTCCTCCTCTCCCCTCCTCTCCTCCCCGAAACCATCCTATGGGGTCCCCATTCTCATCTCTCTTATCTCCTTTTCCTTCTTCGATTTCGGTTTCTTATCCTCCTTTCTCTGGGAGCCCAGGGCTCCGACAACTGAGCACCAAAGACACCAAAGACAAGACAACTGAGCCCCAACAAGACAATTGAGCACCACGGACAAGACAATTGAGCACCAAAGACAAGACAACTGAGCACCAAAGACACCAAAGACAAGACAACTGAGCCCCAACAAGACAATTGAGCACCACGGACAAGACAATTGAGCACCAAAGACAAGACAACTGAGCACCAA
>JAWQUT010000032.1:468995-481495 GCA_033807755.1 Ellobium chinense
ACACACACACACACACGTGCACACATACACATACACACACACTGACGTATACAAACACAGTGAACAAACATTTATTACATTTGCACATACAGTGAACAAACATGAAACACTTGCAAAAATCCCACTTCCCCTCCAGCATTGCGGGGGTCGTGGTGGTGGTAATTACGTCCTTATTAACAACATCACCAATTTACAGAACAGTGGTATAGTAACACACATTTACTCAAGCGTGAAAAGGCTACTTTCCTATTAACAACCAAGGCGGCTGCCCGATCCCTCATCCAAATTCACCTGTCGAAACCATCACATATTTTTATTAGGGCAGCGGCCGCTCGCTGAATGCAAATCAATCATTTTATAACTGCGGCCTTTGACCTCTCAGCTTCGCAAAGCTGGTAAGGAATTCGGCGTTGAAACAAAGTTGAAATGTGCACACCTGTAATCAGAGCCCGCGATAGCTCAGTTGGTAGAGCGGAGGACTGTAGAGGCAAAAAATACTGACATCCTTAGGTCGATGGTTCGAATCCGTCTCGCGGGAATTTTTTTTTTCTATATTTTTTTAAAAACCACACTTTGTCACTTCTTTGTAGCTCTGAAAGCCAATAGACTTGACCAATAAATTACTTATATTTTATACTACGGTCATAAATTCTATCTAATTCTGCCTAGTTCGTAATAATAACACTAGGAAATACCATTTAGGCATACCAAACCTCTGCCATAACGGTCCAAAAGAGATCCGAGCGTAAAAATGAAAGCTCTCTAATACCTTGCATTTCTTTTGCTGTGATAAACCCTTTATCCTCCTTTAGACGAAATGTCAGGTTTAGAGTGATGACGACGATAGAACAACATTAATCTAAGAACTTTAATGACATTATACGTTGGGTACCCCTGTGCGCTTAGGGATTCCCTCTCTTCTCTAGTTTTCATTATAGAAGTTAGACCTAGTTCATCATCGACGAGCCCAAGGCGAGGCAAATTAATTTCGAGCCAGGACAGCAATAGATCCATGTCCCACTACTATCACTCAGACTCCATTCTCTCAACCTCTCTCATTCTTCCACACCGTTAGGTGACAGGGGTTCTCTAGGGACCCTCACAGGGATGTCATATACCTGAAGTGGATCCCAGACACAACCCTTCCTCCTCGTGGGCAATCCCACCTGTGTCCCACATCGCTCACTCAGCAGTAGCGCCCCCCTATAACGCCCAGAAAACCCAAATCGTTATCGCCTGGTGTCAAAAGAAGAAGGTAAACGCAAGCGGCTTGGGGGATAATTTGAACCGATAACAGTTAGCGATAGTGTCGACACAATAACAGATGTTTACCCTCTAATAACATCCCAAGAGAATCCGCTGTACGCCCTTCGGTTATCTAGAAACATTGGCAGAAGGCGTCGCGCGGATACTACCCATGATTAATAGAGTGTAGGTGTAGGAAAAAAAAAACACAGCTGAAAGGATTACAATGTAATGACCTTACCACCTAGCTAAGCCCCCTCCTTTTTTTTTTGCCGGAAAAGACCGTAGCATTGAATATAGTAGGGCATGTACGGATTATTTCGTTACTCTCTACACTTACTCTCCTTAGGGGAAAGAGACCTTGGCTTTCAAACACTAATCTTCATACATGTCCAGATATTTTCGTTGCCACTTACTTCAGCCATTTTTTGCCCAAGAGAATTAAATACGGTCATCAGTTCTGCTTAGTGGCAGCTTCTCAGGAGCATGCATAAAGTTGCGATTAAAAAAGAATTGCGATTATCCAGTTACTTTTATGTATAAATGTAGCATTATGTTGCAATTAATGGAAGTTGCGATTATCCGGCATGCGATAATGGTGAGTCGGCTGTAATGTAGTACATGTAGAAGCTTTGTCTTTTGTTATTTTTTTTTTTAACCACCGAATGCTGTTGTCCACGTAAAGATCGTAATATTAATTACTTTATTATGTCGTCCAGATTATTGCAAACATATAAATTGTCATGATGTTTATGATATAATGAGTCAATGACTCCTTTATGCCCACTAGAAGTAAGACACAAACATGGGAATTGATCTTGTCAGCCTTTTTCGAGACCTCCACCTACGTAGGTCCGACGAAATGGGTAGCCTCCCCTGCATACTTACATCACGAAGAGTTAGAGACAAACAAGAAATTTATTCTTCTTTAAAGCAGAACTCCTGCTTTTCGAAGCATTTGGCCTAAATCCATTAAAAAAAAAAATTCAAAGTTTTTTAACGTACTTGTTTCATTTCGACAATAGAGTTATCCCGCCCTTGCTTACTAGCCGGAAGTCAGAGATATAGACCTACCATAAAATTAATTATTAAAGAAGGATACTGGTACTCTTTTATGCATGTGATCTTTTGATCACCAATTACGGACATGTAACATTAACACTGAGCCCATGACAGACCCTTTCCCCTATTATAAGCCTGACCTGATCAGTATGACTTGCAGTCAGTCAAATTGAGGCTTATGTCGCTTTCTGGCTAAGTCAAGTTATGGCATGACATAAACGCTTAATGTATGTACTTTTATTAAGTAGAGAATAAAATTGATCTGGCATTATTCTGGCTCGAAGTATAGTTGTTTGAAGTGNACTGAAGACCCCTTTCATACTGCACTATTAATCTAATATGCCTAACAAAAACTCGAATTTATCCACAATTACAGATTATTTTCCCATAAAATCAGTGTTTTTGTGTATAGAGATAATTTTGCTTTCTATTTCTGAGCTTCACAAAAATAATCATGATATCAGATGACCCCGTCCATCTTCAGAGCTTGGTATCTCCGCTCCTAGTTTAACGACATAAGCCTAATTTTGACTGGCTGCAAGACATAATAACAACTTCTAAGAGTATAAGTTATTTCATGATTACTGAGTCCATTAGCCATGTCATGTCGTTTACACCTCAGGACATCACTGAAGAAGTCATGGCGTCCTAGATGTCTCTTTAACACCCCAGGCCGAGGGACCTGTGTCAAGCAGAATGTCCACTGGAGGGATGGTTGACCGTACCGACTGCCCTTTTCTCTCTACCTTAATGGGCGTAAATCAGAGGTTACCAAGCTGTCTTGGTCAGTATACCCCTTGATGTTCTCAGACAATCCTGTGTATCCCGTCAGAACTTCGAGAATTCAGTTTCTTTGGGAGAGTCAAACTCCACCCGAAAATAATATTGTCGTAAGTCCTAAAATGACTTTAAGGACTTACGACATTAAAGCAGTATTATTTCCAGGCGGCCAAACAGTAATGTGTAAATCCAGCTCCCCTTTGGGTGTTTTCTGGAATTTGCATGGCCCATCCCTAGAGGTAAGTGGATGACAAGGTGGCAAAGTCTATTCCAAACTATCTATAGGCATTACAGATCACAGTCCAACTGAAATTAATATAGGATAACGTCGATAAAAAGCACGCCATTGAAACATGGAAAAATTATACAAGTACTCATTGTTGAGTTGCACTTAACACTGAGTCCACCTTATTAATGAAATGATACAGTAATAATGAACTCTGCATGTAAATTTCATATTTAATAACAAGGTATACATGGCAAATGAATACTTTTTATCCAGATTTCAATACATAACGACTGGTTACGAAAATTGGAATGTAAGGTCTTGAGTTCGTGATGCGAAACGCTTCTTTCTGAGCTCTTGTTACTTTCTGTTAATTTCTCAGAGCCACTCTCTCAAGCCACTTTCACATTTACATCTACCAAAGGGACACACCTCTGTATCGGACGAGACAGACACCGTGTCTCCTCAACAAACACACGGCCTAAACGTATGACGTGAGGTAATGAGATACTAAAACTTCGTCAGCGGGTATGAATGTAGACTAATGTTAATGTTAATGTCCAGGGGATTAATTATTAGTGTAGACATTACGAACAATTAATCTCCACAAAGACCATAAGCCAGAGATACTCTTGTAATCGTTATGCTCGATAATGTAGGTACGCACCGCTGATCGGGTCTGATGAGCTGTAATGGCTGGGAAGTTTTATGCCCTTAATCCTGGGGAACATCAGGTACATATACTGTCCTAGTGGTCGAAGTACAGTAACCGACATACATATGATCTCCGAACACCTCCTATGATTTGGCCTCTGAGTGAATGAGTTTTTAGTTGTTTCTTGTCTTTTTTCCCTTTAATCTTAGTCATAATCAGCAACAAGATCAGCTAAAGCACCAACAATCATTACAACTTCACCATGAAACACCCAAAACACTTTACAAAATTACTGGGAATGGTAGCACACTAATTTGAGGTAGTGTTAAGAGATGTATGAATCATTCTTCACGATCAATCCAAAGGGCGACTTTTTAAAAAGAAAGTAGTACTAATGAGCCTAAGAATGATAACATAATGTCCATTTGGAGTGTCCGTCGTCAGCCAGGGAAATAAAAGGCTTGCCTCTTGATGCGAACGGTCCGGGATTGAATCCTGTTAGGNCGATAGGATGCAAGAAGTGTACTACGTTTTTTTCTCTCGCAGAGGTCGAAGTACAGTAACCGACACACTTTTGTATTTCGAATGGTTGAATTTATGCTTTTTTTTTTTCCCCAACTTCAATCACAGTTAATAACAAAATCAACTATAGCACCAACAATCATTACAACTTCACCATAAAACATAGCCAAAAGAGACAATGTCAGGAAGGCTTAGCATGGGGCTTCTTATAGTGAGAGAACGTACATTCTTGAAGTAAATATCTTCTTTGGCTTGGGCAACTACATTGATAGGTTGCGAGCAGTGCACTAGCTTTTTACTACCTCACTGGTCGAAGTACAGTAACCGACACACTTATGAGTTTACATTCTTTTAAACTTCACTAGATGCAACTTGAGAGCTCCTGAAATAAAGTAAAATATTGTCCATCAAAAATATAATTACCTTATCTTATAATGTCATAATTCTTGAGGGAATGAACATTTTAATTTTCACGCTCGATATTGGTCTATATTATTTACTAAACTGTATGGATCTTTGGAGACATTTCTTCTTCAACTACCATGCTGTCTGATGGTGATCATGGAGCTCCACTTATGTCTGTCTGCTGTCCACCTTATCATTTCCCCATTTATTTGTGTCAGCATCCAAATTGTCACTCCATCCAAAAATTTCTACCTTTGTCTTCCTCTCTTTCGTTTACCACTTTGCTTTTCAAATGTTACCAAATGTTTTGGATACACTGCTTACTCATTCTTCAGCGAAAGTTCACAAATGCGTTTTGAAAAAAAAAAAGAAAAGTTTTTCAGATCTTTACTGTGCAGCCACAGGGTATGAACTTCTAAAAAGACTAGGACTTCCTTCTGCAGGATCTGCTGAACTTATAGGGAAACACAATGAGCAAAGAATTAAATCCAAGGCTGTATTTTTTTTTCTTTTTTTTACAAAATTACTGGGAATGGTAGCACACTAATTTGAGGTAGTGTTAAGAGATGTGTGATCCGTTGTTCACATTCAATCCAAAGGACGACTTTTTAAAAAGAAAGTAGTACTAATGAGCCTAAGAATGATAACATAATGTCCATTTGGAGTGTCCGTCGTCAGCCAGGGAAATAAAAGGCTTGCCTCTTGATGCGAACGGTCCGGGATCNCTCATTACCACCCGTTTAACAAGTTTATTTAACTGAAACTCAAGACTATGGCTCTATGGTGAGGTAATTAGGCGAACAAAAGGGTATATACTGTACATTGGCAACAGGACAGAGCACAATACACATATGACAAAACTGAGAGCTTGTGCATTAACGATGAGAGCTCTTACCAACGTAAGAATTAGAGCACCGGTGCTGAGTGCGCCCTCAGTAGCGTTCAACATGCAGAGTTGATGTAATTATGGCGATGGTAAGAGATTCCATAGTTAATGCGCAAATTTTCAAAAAATATAGATTTACCTATTTTGGCCACATACACGTGGATGATGAGTTTCATCCACATACACTCTCTATATCTTGGCACATTATCATACAATACATGATTGTGACCGGTTCACTGCACATAAATCCACTGCAATTTGCGAAATATTTCTGTACAATTATTATACAATGAGTGTCACAACTTGTCAGAAATCAGAGCCATATGACAGAGTATATAATGATATACATGATATAAATAGATATCTATATTTATTCTAACTATGCACGATCTTCGTGATTTCCGGAAACCTAGTCCATAAACTCGATGTAATGCTCTCCTTCCGAACCTCTGCTTTCCGATATCATAGTTATTTTATTCACAGAACGGCTCACTCAGATCCGAATTCGTGATTTCATGAAGTCTCATTGTAAATTGTTTTCGTTCCCCTCCATTTTCCTTACGGCTCACTCCATGCACAGTGATGCTTTCTTATATAACCTCAGTTAACGCTGTAACAGTCTGAGAATGACGAACGGAAACGAATGATAATCCACAACAAGAGGTATGTTTCAGACCTTACTTCTTAAGGCAATCCACTACTCTTCCCTTAAAGAGTGGTGCGTATTGCCCTTTTCCAATTCAATACATTTTACATGCAAAATTGCGCACCAGAGCGCTGAATCGTTAAGGTTTTATTTTCTGTTTTGGATGGTGATCTTAGGAAAACGTTATCTTAAAGTACATTATTTGCAAAACATTTATCCGCACTGGATGTAAATATAAAGTAAAGCAAGAAAATTGTAACAATTTAACAAATTTAATGCAAAAATTTTCGGACTCGCGTCCTTCTTCAGGTGTAGAAAATCAATGAACTAAGAATGAAACGTCATAAAACAAAAGATAAAAAATACTATGATCAATAGTCATGAAAATTGAAAAGCTTGAACAGATACAAATATCCAAGGAACGGAACAAAGTACATTCTTAAAGTACATTAATTACTTCACACATGTATCAAAAACAGGTTAAGGCATATACTTACAAAGGGATTTTTTTATGTGTGTTTCTGAAGAAAAAAATCGGTGGAACTAAGGGAAAAGGCTGTCTCTCAAGTTACAGAACGAGAATGAACTTCACAAACATAAAACGCTTCTGTAGGTACGTGCATTACCGTGTCTCAGATACATAATGTGAAATCTGATGACCACGCAACAGCTGCAGTTTGAGAAACAATTGTCCTCAGACCACTGTCCACGACAAAGAAAAGTGCACTGTTTAACATTTTGTTGAGCAATTTTGCGTGTAACATAACTGAATCACAAAAGGGCTGTGCGTATCACAGTGAGGCACTATACTCTTCAAGGGTAGAGTAGTGGATCACCTTAACCCTCTAGTGCCCAGCGTATCAGATCTGATACATTTCGCGGAACAAAGAAAAAGCAAACCAAGATCATCACCCCACCATAATAGTGTGATTTCGCATGAGCGGGCATTAGCCTGGATATGAGACTTATAAACCGCATTATTATTATTATTATTATTATTATTATTATTATTATCATTTTGATGCTTGTTCCAGCATAGTGGATCCAGAAATGATCCAAAAATTGTAAATAGGGCTGGGCACTAGAGGGTTAAGTATAGATACACATTCAATTCTCTCGTAAGCTATTTCTAGTTTCAGCTTTGCTTATTATTAGCATGATCCATGTCATGTATATTGTGATGACTTTAATGGGTATCCTAACTTACATTGTTTTTAACACTGTTCAATCTTTTCAATTGATTGTACTTTGAGACCTGCCCTGGGTGTGTATGTCACAGCTGTTTTCTGGACTATAAGCAGATTTGTTCAAGGCTGATAAACATTCTTGTCATGAATGTCATATAAATCCACATAAAACTTTGATGTTGGGTTTTTATGGTCTTCAAATATTAATCAACAGCTTGAAACAATGACATTGTCAGATATGGGCACAGCTTACGTGGGATTACCCCGAGCTTTGACAGCTTTGTACGTCTCTTTGTTTTCTTATCCCCTAGTGCAGCTCATTCTTCTTTGATGCGGTTTTCTTTTTATGTGCTGATGAGATACATGTCTTTAACAGATTGGCTCATTCCACGGAAAATCTCCCTTCCCTTATACTGTGCACAGACTTGTAATTATACAACTTTCTCGATATTTTCCGCTACCAATGGTCCCTTAAAAAAAACCAAAAAACTGCGTAATTCAAAGTCCAATAACACGAAAATTTTAGAATTCACTGGAATGAAGTTTTAAGCTCATTAATTAAAACCTTTTGTCGCAGGAACGAAATTCTTTAGCACATGATGTGAAAGAACCAGTGTGTCGGGAACACACATTGTTAGACACGGGTCTTTCAATTCTTCAGCTATGATGCAACTGAGGCACTGATTTGCAATGGTAGTAGGAAATATCTATCTGTCAACAAGTGTATAGTTGCAAGGGAGAATAATTTAAATTATGGGAGCTACTGAACTTTGAAATCCAGCAAATGTTTTGGGGGCCACTCAATACATAGAATATGTAAGCTTTTTTATTCCTTCCCCCGCCCCCCTCCAACAACCCGGATAAATTACTCAACAATGTCCATCCAATCCTATATCACTTTAGAGCTCATTCTGTACCTCCTATTTAAAGTTTTTTTATAAACAATAGCATGACCATCGAGGTTTTGAGTTGGTAATGTTATCAGATCTACAACACCGCCATCTTTCCTTACTGGGTCGAGACGAGATAACTCTACTTTGCCTTTCCATATCCTTGCCAACAGCAATGTTCTCAGAAAATCTAATTCCTTGTTCCAACCAAAAGTATATAAAGGGCCACAATTGTTCTATCACAGTAAAATGTGCGCATTCAGATCACCGCTTGCAGGGATAACTGGAACCCTCACAGAAAGATCTACAGTTCCATGTATAATAAGTTACTGCCACAGGAAGCAGATGTAACCAGCAGAAACTACACAAAGCGTCAGAGAATACGCACTGAGATACTCACTGGTGCAGACCACCAAAGTGCATTAAAAAGAGGAAAGGGGGTGGAAAAGGCTGAATATGTCAACGGATCCTTAATTGTGTAGAACCTTTGAATCAAATCGAAAGTAAATTAAAAAGCCTGTAACCACTCAAGGTACGACAATGTCATGTGTCATTCTTGTATTTGTATTTCGTGACATTGACAAGTTTATGACCGCGATAAACAATCGGCGTTGTTGTAGCTTTCATTTCATGACAACTGATGTGAGAGTCTTTACGGGGGAACTTTGATAACACACTCAACCTTCGGACCAAGCTACTGACTGACAGTGTCTTATCAGATGTTTTGTGTTATCCAGGGTGGTTTTAACAAGGAACAAAACATATGGGGACTTTTGAATGACAGTGTGCGTAAGAAGAGAGGGGAACCGTTGTGTTAAGCGAAGGTTATGTACGCTCCAATATACACAAGACTAGAGAATTCTTTGAAAGCAGAAACACAAGCATTCTAAAGACCTTAGCAAAATGCGTTAAAATTGCACTATGAAGTTTCACTAAAAATGATCAGTATAACCCACTAGCTAGAACCGATATACTTATATCAAGATGACCCTGATTCCTAAGGAGCTATGGCACTCTTTGACATAATAATTTTACAGAAACTCTTTTACAAATTGCAGTGGTTGTATGATGTGTGCCGGTCTGAGTGCTTAATGATATGCGAAGAAAGGACATAACTGTGAATGAAAGTAAAACACCGTGCGATCATTCTTTAGCTGTTGTGTATGTATATGATTTCTGTTCGTACAGCTAGATTATTTTTTGTATCGTGTGCTGTCCAGTTGCCATTGTATATATTCTGACGTTCGTCCACGTACCACAGTTGTGGTCGGGGTTTGAGATAGATAAATTTGATAAACATGTTGTTATACTAACAGGATTTCACTGTATAATAATATGCCCATGCTCTGTGGAATGACCCAAAAGCCAGTGATAAGCCGGAGTGGCTTAAAGGAAGAATCTTTGGATCCTCTACTTCTCTTCTTTCAGACTTTCCTATGGGAGGCTTTGAATTCTACAGGTGAAGAATCAGTTTAGTGGAGCAATGAGGATTCTAGAAAATGCATAGGTGGTGTTTAATCATAAACTGATGTCACTTGCACCTCAACATCACGACCTCGAACTTCGTGTACTCGAAAAACTCACATATAAAACACACATAATGGGTGTTCTGGCATTCCGTATATTCTCTGTTTTTCTTTGTCTCTATTTCCCTCAAACTTTGTACACAGTGCCAATTCTCTTCCTCCTCTTCTGATGGTCTGGCTTTGATCAATGAGGTTTAGCCGTCGTTTTCTGATAGTTCTAATGAATCATTCTTTGTAGGCCTGCCACTTTGAGAACCTCTTCATTCCTTTTCTCTTTAAGTCTAGTATATTCTCTAATTCATCTAAAACAACACAATACAACAACTACAATACTAAATTGTTCTAATAAACTCCAATACCCCCCAGGCTCCAGATTATAGACTCGTACCCTGAAATTCCAGTTCTTGCGATCCCATGAAATGAAGAAACATGGCCGTAGAGGAAGAAAGAAGATGGCACTTCCCAGTTTAAAAATCCCAGACGCAAAGACAGAAAACTCTTTGTTATGAGGAGCGGAACAATAGAAGGTCCTCAGAAGCAAAATGGCCTTCAAATAGATTAGTGCCTTCAATTTTCCGACATTTCTAAGGGACTGGAACATAGATTAGGTTCAGCAGACGAGGGAGGGAAAGGAATAAATTTTCCTGTTAGTACAGCCCAAAACTTCAAAGGCAGGAAACTCTCTGTTGTGGGGAGTGAAACAGTGGAAGGTCTTCAGAGGCAAAAACCTTTCAGTGCTTTCCACAATGACCACTTTTTTTATGTCTTCCTTTATGTCAGTATGAGCAGTATTCAAGAAAACCGCTCCGGGTTATTAAAAAACAAAACAAACAAACAAACAAACAAACAAACAAACAAACAAACAAACAAACAAGCAAGCAAACCAAAAACGACTTCCCAAAATACTGGAAAAAGTTATTACTGCAGAGAAAGGTGTTCATTTTGACATCCACAATTTAAGAGTGGAAGGTCGTCAGTGTTATAATCGCTGTCAAATAACTTTCCGACCCTCTTGTGGGGCTTGAGCACAGACAGATGGTGGTCCTATGGTCCTATGGTCCTATGGGTCCAGCTTCTGCTCAATATCCCAGAATGGATTAAACACACCTTATTCTGCTGAACACTCTTGCCACAGGTCCTTCCTAGGTTGCCCAACTTCCAAAATAGTCCAAGGCTAAGCGTCTATCCCTTTCTCCAGACCGTTTCCACTTCTACTTACGGACAAGTGCAATATGACAGGAGGACTTATCTTGAATGTACCCGTCGGAAAAAGCTTTTGAGTCGACATAGTTTTCGCCACTTCCGAGAACCCCGACCGTCCTCCCGGGGGGCGAATCTGTAATAGCCATGTTTACACACGCGTTTGTCTCCCCTAACACCGAACAGCGCCATCTTGGAGTTTGGGTCCCCATCACAAGCCGGGCACCCAGATCGGTCTCCAAGGGCACGGGGAATGTCGGTAAGCCGTCGGTGTTTGCGCCACTTGTTTGTCACATGAAGCCAAATCACCGAAACGAGCCGCAAGCAACCGACAAACATCGAAATCGCCCTGGATAACATCCCGCTACGGCCATAACTGCAGTCACCCGTCCCCACAAGTTTCGATGCCAACTCGTTGAGGGCGCCCACAAGAACTCTGCGAGGATTGCGACGAGGGTGTAAACACCGGGACGGAGCCGCGAGTGGTCGAGTGACTTCTGGTGGCTACAAGTGCAGCAGAGGATCTTGTTCCGCGACCTCCCGGAGAGATAGCGGGGAAAACAATACAATTTTGATTAATCGATTCGACGCTTGCCCCCGTGGAAGAGGCGAGATAGCGTTTGGCCAAACCGGAGCTCAAACTCTGACAATTTGTCCTGCTTATGGGAAGACAAACGTGATGACATGGCTGTACAGGTCTTTATGATTACAATTAAAGCTTGGACTCTGGGGCTGACACAGATTCCATATGCTGGAATGATAGCGGTGAAGCAGCTTTGATAAGAGAGGCCAGAGCGGTTAGTTTCTAGTGTGAATATGGGGTCAGTTTGAATTAATGCATGGATAAGAAGAGGCAGGTAACCCTCAAATGATAAGGATGCTGTGGTTTGGGCTGTTTGTCCCGTCTTTGTTCTTCTCATTGGTGATAATGGCAAGGGTTAACCTTGCTGCTGTGGTGGTGGTGGTGGTAGCAGTGGTGGTGCTATTAGTGGTGGACATTAAGAGACAAAGTGGTGGTGCAGTGGGATAACTTAATAGTGTAACTGTCCCGATAGGATTTGAAATTGTAGCAGACTAAGTAGAAGCAGTAGTGGAAGATGTGTAGAACTAGTAGCAATTATAGCAACTTTAACAGCAGCATCAGTAGTGGGAGTTATTGTAGCAGCAGCCCAGGTAAACAGTGGTTGTACTGGTGCTAGTAGTAGAAGTAGTAGTTGTAGTTGTAGTAGCAGCAGTAGTAGGGGTAGTAGGAGTAGTAGTAGAAGTAGTA
>JAWQUT010000032.1:486495-490412 GCA_033807755.1 Ellobium chinense
CAAGTTATGATTGTTTTTGTGGTGGTCGAGCCTATGACGAGGTGGTACCTACAGTGTTCACATTTCTTCCATGACCAGAGGGTCTGAGGTCTTTAACATTAGGACAGGGGCTCCTAGCTGGGGAACAAAAGTACGCTTTCTTCATCATGCCTTAATTTGTATGATATAAATATATATCACCTTGACATGACCTCCTGAGAACAAGGCCAGAGTAAGGTCACGTGTCCACTTACGACCAATTAAACATAGGTTGCCGCGAAATGATACAGCAGAGCCACACTAAAACGAGAGCCCCTAAAACACAGGTAATCAATATCTTAAGTCAGTGTAGAACGAAAATGTAATATTGAGACATTTATAAAGCATTTCGTTAAGAGCAAGAATGGGTGGTTTCATGCTTACAAAGTTCACCAATAAAGTCAGTTCATATCAAATTCAGTTCACGAAAGGGAAAAAGACCTACGGTGAAGTTTAGCTCAGTTCTATTAAAACTGAGTCAGTGAGTCAGTGAGTCAGTGAGTCAGTGGCATATGTGAGTGAGTGAGTCAGTGAGTGAGTCATTTGTAAACTGAACTGAAACTTAGGTAGGACATTACAGTTCAGAACACAGCACCCAAAATAACTACAGTTCAGATCCAAATTACTTCGTCCAATATAGCTACAAGCTCAGAAAAAGTTCACATGAACTGAACTTAAGTTCAAGAACTGCGTTCATATGATCTCAGTCTTTCCAGCCCTGCTCAACTGTTGAGGTCATTGAGTTTGAGAGTGGTATGTTCTTGCTCGCTCTCTGTTCTCGAGCTCTCGTATCAAGAAGTAAGAAAACGATCTGCTTCCAAACCATTACTTCATGTCACCCATGCAGGACTTTAGATCTAAAAAGGAATAAGCAATTCTGCGTCGACATCACGGGAGTCATATTTTCGAGAACACAAAGAGATGTAGTTTTGGGTTTTTTTTTTTTCACATAATGGTAACTTGAAGTTTATTTTGTATTTGAAGTAGGAGGTGAGAACACAATTTATTTCGCATAACTTTTCCTGGGTTCGGAAAAAGCCAATTCTTAGAAAACCAGCTGCTCAGTCTTACGAGTGTATCCATCGTAGACAAAAAGGTATTTTCCAGATTGTTCCCATTGCACAGTCCAAAATCCATATGGTTGTCTTGGGCTTTCAAATCTCGAGACTACGTCAGAACACATCTCGACATTCTTGCTGTAGTCGGCTATCTCCGGAGTAGCGATCGCCACTTCAACTGACAGCTCCCTCAGCCAAACTCCATCATGGTCCAGAGTGGTGGCAGTTCTGAATACTACTAAACTGTGCACGGAAATCGATTACCAATTAACTGATGAGAGTCGAAAAAACACGATTACAGTAGTGGACCTCACGCTCTCAAATTTCGTTGGCTGGAACTTCCACATGCTCGATCTTTTTGTGACGTCTGAATAGTTGCTTGGTTGGTTGGTTGGTTGGTTGGTTGGTTGGTTGGTTGGTTGGTCGGTCGTGTAGTTGGTTGATTGGCTGTTTGTTGGTTGGTGGATTGGTTGGTTGGTTGGTTGGTTGGTTGGTTGGTTGGTTGGTTGGTTGGTTGGTTGGTTGGTTGGTTGGTTGGTTGGTTGGTTGGTTGGTTGGTAATCATAATCGCGAAAAGCAGACTGTTCTACCCGGAGACTTTCAAGAAAGCTGAAATTTAATTTCCCCTATACAAATAGTATCTGGATATTTTTTTTGAAAAGCGTAAACAAAGGGAAACTCCGTCTAACGGGAGCACCGCCATCCGTGGTGTTTACTAGATGCTAGAAGATACAAGATCTGCTCATACAACCGATGCAAAAGGACCTCATGATCTTGAGCCTCATCTTTTCGAAAAGTCCCAAATGAAATGGAACAGCATCCTAGGCTCTGAAGATCGTGGGTTCGATTTCTACCAAAGTTATTTTGTAAGAGTAACCATTTCATTCTAATTTTCCTCAACCCACCCTGCTAGGTATCTGGCTATAGGCAATGAAATATATTTTTACACTGCTAGTGATCACTTCCTGACAAATGGCAGCGGCACGGTATTCTCCCCGAAGAGTTGAGGGTGTCCTGGAACGGTCTGGTCTGCTGGGATAATAATAATGTGAAATTGCCTAAGATGGGCACTGGCCTAGATACGAGCCTTATAAATCGTCTTCGTCGTCCTCTTCCTCTTTATTATTATTACTGCTTCTACTAACAGTGTACCACTACTACCACTACTACCACTACCACCGTGTTTCCGAGCTCCCTTTTTTCATTCTGTAACAAAGTTTACCCTGAGCACCTCAGAAAGGCAATAATTATACTTAGTTTGCTTAGAATTCGACTTGTAAATATCTACTGTTGGTGAAAGAACTGTTTGGCATGCTGGAAGCAGATGGACCACTTTCAATTATTATGCATGCACGGTCATCTGGGCATCATAAGTCACAGCTCCATCAATCACTATTTCCATTTTCCACTTTTCTATCGTCAGAGGAATATGACTGGCTGATATGGTCTGATACAACTTTATTTATCCGGTAGGGAAATTGTTTTACAATGTCATACAATGTTATATATCTCATTCATAATACAAACACATATATAATAATACATATCATACATGTAAATACATAATATTACAATTTAATGAAATACATAAAGTCAAAGTCGCCAGCGGTGCAGCGCCCTGTTACCCCCAGCTCTAAAGCCAGGTACTCATTTACACCTGAGTCGAGTGATGAAATGGAAGTGAAGTGTCTTTTCCATGGACACTACAACGTAAACCGCCCATCTCGCGAGTCAGACACAGAGACCTTAGACTTGAAAGTCTTCAGTTTCTGAGAACGACTCGAAAACTGTACGGCTACGCTGCCTCCCACACTGGCTTTTATTGACGATGCATCTTTTACTTTCAGAAACGATATTGGATAAAGCAATACTAGTTAGCATAAACCGCAATTGAGGTTCACTGGACAAATTAAGACTAATTAAGAATGGTAAATTAGGGGCATGTCAAGCGGGTCGAAGCAGATATTCTCAAGGAACTGGAAAAAAAAAAACTAAGGGAGAGAAGACAACCTGGAAAAACAGCACTGCATTGAGTCGACTGAAGGAAATAGGTGTGGTGGAAGGAAGTGGTGTAGATGCCGCTACTGCTGTTGCCATTAGTATTGTCGTTGTTGTTTTCATTGTTGTTGTCGTTGTTGTTGTTGTTGTTGTTGTTGTTGCTATTGTTGTTGTTGTTACTGTTGTTGTTTTTTTTTTGTTGTTGTTGTTGTTGGTTGGCTTCATTTAACGTCCCCTAGATCGGTGGCACAACTAGTTGTTATTATTGTTGTTGTTGTTGTTGTTGTTGTTGTTGTTGTTGTTGTTGTTCGTTAGCTTCCTTTAACGTGCCCTAAATCGGTGGCACACCTAGTTGTCAACCAGAAAACTTTTGCTTGTTCTACCTGGGTGCTACAGACATGTAGCAACAAACAATAAACAACAACAACAACAACAACAACAACAACAATAATAATAATAATAATAACAACAACAACAACAACAAATTATCAGATAATTGAAGAGTAGAGACAGCTGATAACCAGTTGTCAACCGACACAATTTTGCATATATTTCGGGAGCACCTACGGATACGTCCGGAGTGTAGTGATGATTTTTTCCAGGAATCAGCAATATTGTAAAGAAATAAATAAAAGCTCAGCTGTGTGAAGAAGGTTATTGGAACCTATTGTTTTTTTCTTCTCTCGGTCCTATTAACATTTTGTGTTATTCTCATGGAGCTATAAATAGCTCCATGGTTATTCTACAAATACCACTGTGATTTCGGGTAATTTCTGCCCTGGAGGTTAAAATACTTTTTTGCCCGACCTTTTAAGCTGAAGAAAAAAAGGGGGGGGGGGGGGG
>JAWQUT010000032.1:491419-502102 GCA_033807755.1 Ellobium chinense
CCCCCCCCCCAAAAGGAGGATTTTATAATATTATATTAACGGATTAATTTGATTGTACACAGTGAGTGATTTGCCAAGAACCAGAATAGAGACAGTCTATAGGTTACAGGCCTGTAATTGTACTTTCACTTTTGGGTCCTACTACTTAGGGGGTATATTTCATCTCCCCTTTTCCCTCTTTTGGCGTGTCCTGCTTCCAGTAATAAGGGCTCCAGGGGGGAAATTTTGACATCATGGGAAATTGTGTCCATTTTACTTTATTTTACCAGGCACTATTTAGCCCTGGGCTGGAACTGCCAGGTCAAGGGTGTGCTCAGGCGGAAGAGGAGGGGTTTGGCATTGACCAGTGAAAAATGTAGGGTCTGTTTACAAATAGCAACCAAGCTCAAAATTTCAATGGGCTTGCTAGGGTTGGGTGAGTCTTAAAATTTGCGCCACATAGTGAGCTTCAATCTGGTATGGGTCTGGGTGAAAGCTAAAACTTTGGGTTCAGAGTTCAGAGGACAGCTCAAAATGTTAGTATAGCCCATAGAGGAAAAAAGGGTCCAATCCTATTACAGGTCTGTAACCCAGAGACAGTCTATACAGTTTCATGTACTGAGCCTACCAACCTCTTGCCGATTATGTCCCCTTTCTAAGCACAGAGTATCTCGAACTAGTCTACCCGGATTTGGCGTTTTGTTTTTACGTCTGACAGGATTGTCTGTTCTTGCCTAAGGACTTACTTCCCTTGGCTCTATTCTCTCCCCTAGCTCATTGTCTGAATTGTTTCCCCCCTTTACTCCACATTCCTCCGTGTCCCTCCCGTCAAGTCTCACTAATTACTTTGAAGTTGCTTGTATGCCAGCCGCGTTACACATCCATGAACGAGCTTCTAGCGAGTTGACATCAAAGTTTGTGTCACCAAGGGTGGCGGATATAAAGTTGTTTTATTTTTTCCACTCTGACAAGGTCTACGTGGGGGCTCTCGGTTACATTTCGATAAAACTACATGCATGTGACATTTTTGTGTTCAGGTCATGTCAAACAAAGAGGGAAGACAGCAACAAGACCTCAACAATCAAGTTGTTCTTTGACACTTATAAGTGCAATCTACACGTAGGTGACAGAAAGAAGAAGACATGGACATTTTTTTTTTCTGGAGTAGGCCTCAGGTTTTCATGCGCAGTTGCTTCCTCTTAATGGCAACTCTTTGAAAACATGGTAAATGTTGCTTTTAAAAGGATCTGGGATTTTATTGTTTTTTTTTTTTTTTTTTTNTTTTTTTTTTTTTTTTTTTTTACAGATAAAGAAACTTGTATTCTGTAATTTGAAAATGCTGCAAATAAGAATAAGTCGCAATTAACCGGAGGTGATTTTAACTGAAGACAGTGATGACATGACGACCTGTCGCAATTCGGCGAGGGAAGCCACAAAAAAAATATACCTTTCGTGAAAAACCCAAAAGTTTGAAAGCCTAAAGTGCACGCCTTAAATCCAGAGGACGTCTGAGCTTTCTCGTCTATTCCTTAAAAAAATCAGTGTTCAGTCCAGCTCCTTTTTAATCAAAGCATAGCCCTTTACGTCACGAGCCTTCTGTAGCTCCTCCTTCCCCACCCCCCTCCTTTTTTTNGGGGGGGGGGGGGGGGGGGGGGACAGACATTTTTGTATTCGACTTATGATGATGGCAAATGGGTAACTTTTGATGCCAGCAAGGACACATTATTCTCTTTTGGGTTTTTTGTATGTAGTAGCAATCTCTGTGACAGAATTTCAGCATGTTATCTATGCTGTCAGTGGGTAAATGTGACGATGAGAAAAGGAAATTCTTTATCAAGAATGGCGAGTGTTAATTTGTTTAATCAGTTTGTTTCGTAAATGAAGCATGACATGATTTCAGCGATCTATGTATATAAATTATCCCCTGGAAAAATGTGAAATGAAATCAGTCCGTGCGCAGTGCACTTACATTAAATTTAGAAGACGTCTGCTCATGACGTCGTATTTTGTTTTATCTCCGCGAAATGTCCATTCCCGTTTTATATTTTGGCCAAGAGCCTAATAAAGTTCTATTCTATTCTATTCTATTCTATTCTATTCTATTCTATTCTACTCTATATTTCTTTACATTCATATTATATTCTTAACCTTAGTCCACATCCTTAAAACCAACGATTACGGTTTCCCCACCTGATAAAATTAGATGCATCCTGTAATCCCTTTGTAAAGCCCAGCGGATGTGTGACTTGACAGGTCAGTGAAAGATTTTGTTGCAGCCATTAAACGTCAAAATCACGAAAATCTGACCTCTCTGCATTGTCATGCAGAAAGAAATGATATGTAACTTGCACAGGAGAGCACAAAACATTGGCGAGCAGGGCTCGCAGCCTCTAAGGTATTCTACGGGCTATGATCTAGCTGATTTCCCTGGAATTCGACTCATTAGCAGCTGCTATTGGCCAAAAGGTCATCTTTTGGCATGCTTGACGCATATGGACCACCCTTATTTATTAGAAACGCAAGGTCATCCGGGCATCGCAAGCCACAATTCCAACAATCATTACCTTACCGGTTTGTAAGTAACCGAGGGCAGTCATGACGACCTGTTCCAAGTCAACAACGATAAAAAGAGAATTAAAACCGTTTACTCCTCAAGGAGCACTCTAAAGATTGAAAGCAAACCGCATCTCTTGAACTCAGAGTATGTCTTCAAACTTTTCCAGTTCATTCTTCAGAAATCAGTGTTTAGCTAGCACAACGAGCTGAAACTGGAAGGAGGTGGAAGGTGGGGGTGGATGCTCAGACATGATCCAAGATACGGGGTGTTTGTACGCTCTGTCGAAAAGTGCATGTCTTGATCTCCCAGTAAAATCCTTAGAACTTTCAATATGTACAGTCCTCTCCCTTCCCTTTTCTCTCCTCCTTCCCCTATGAAAATGCATGCTCTGGTTTTTTGCTCGGTTTTATTCACAAGAGCACCTCATAACCTCTGCAATGTCTAAATATGACCCAGTTTGGGGACAGCTGGAACGCCCCAAGAGAAGAGTGCAGATCTTTTGCTGAGGCAGGTCTTCGCAACTTATCATGCTGGCTTTTAATTTTTTTTTTTATTTTGAGAAATGTTTGAACATTCATGAGAAAAGTGCATGACTTATGCTCAGGCATGTTTTTTTGCAATGAATCTTTTTTTTTTTTTTTTAATATCGCAGTGTCTTTTGTTCAATAAAGCCCAGCGTTTCGACAAATCTAATTTGCTAAATTCCCCTCTAACGCCCTGAGTTGATTTTATCTGTGAGACTTTCAGAGTTCATAGACTACATCCTTTGATGATGGTCGCTCAGATTAATGTCGCGAAGGACATCCTTCTTAAACTTTCAATGAGAAAACAAAAAAACACCGAGAAGTCCTCTTCCAAGGTCACTTTGTGCACAACCTAATCAGCTGCAATCTCTTTTGTGATGCCAGCAATCTTTTCCCTCTGTGTGGGCTTGCAGTATTCATGCCATGCTGACTTTCCTTTGATGACCAACAACGTGTTTCCGGGATGGACATCCTGTACCTTGTTCTGGGCCTGCTCTGTGTTGACAATGTGGTGCTCGCGCTTCTTCAGAACTGCTGCTACAAAACAACTACTGTACCCAGCATGACCCTACCTCCCACAGACGCACAGTCACGCTGCCACGTATCTTCTATGTTGATGTATAGAGATGGGACTTTGATCTGTTCCACTTCAATAAAGTTGGGAGAAATTTGCGACTGTACTGTTGTATTTTACATCCGCTTGATGGTATTCTGTTTCTTGCTAATATCATATAAAGCGTGGCCCCTCCCCTCCCCCCCCCACCCCCCAAAAAGTCTTAATTCAAAGTCCAATAACTTCAAGGTTACACGAAACTGGAATATGATCTCAACCAACCAATTCTTCATAAAATGTTGAGGTTTTATTGTTGCTTCTTTTCTTAGCTCATTTATAAATTCCAATAATGCCATCATAATCGGTTGAACATTCTCAAAAAAATGTTTTTGTCAACAACTGCATGAAGAATACGACCTCTTACGTCAACGTAGACAATTTGTACTTCGTTACCTCCAAGACGAATCCGCCCTCAACTTAGGGGCGTTACTGCCACCCCCGCGGCTCTTACTTGCAGTCCGGGTGGTCCAGAGGTCAGGAAGTTCCTTAACCTACGCACAGTAACCTAAATTGATGAACAATACGGACGTAATAAAAACAGTGTCTTAGTGCACACGTTCTTAAGGCAAAGGACTGAATCTTCAAATTTCCGGTCCTGCCCAAGTAGGTTACTACCCACTCACGTCCACCTACCTCCGAGACACAAGATCTCCTTCATCACATACCTAGTTACCTCCTCCTTCCTGCACAACATCGAGGTCACGTGTCTTTCACCGTGTACATCTTGGGGCGCAAACACTGGTATCACATCTACGTGAAACACACTGCTCAAACAGAAGCCGTGCGGCCTGTGCTGTTACCTATTATATGAAGCTGTAACAACCAATTTCCTTATACATCTTAGTTCATTTCTTTTTTCCGGTTTGTAATCTTCCATTGCGCATTCCCAAAATTCCGTATTTGAGTTTGATTTCACCTGAGCTATTTTTCATGTACATAACGGGAAGGAACTTCAAGGGCATCTGTTGACTTCTCTCCCTTGTCATGAACTGGGTGCACTATGACCTTGTCGTGCACTGCGGTGCTCAGCCCTTGCACTGCGGGTTCGTTTACTCACAAGTAAGAACACCCGACATCATAGGCGGAGATCAGTGGGACCGGTATTTTTAGAATGCTTGTGATCAGCTCCTGTAAGTGGATGCGGCACTGTATGCTTGTCAGGGAACTGAGAAAGCTCTTAAGTGATTTGGTCTGGTGGGATCGTAATAATGTGAAATTACGAGAGTGAGCAGTAACCCTGGATAGAGAATTATTGACCTAATTGTTATAAATATGATTATGTTTTTGATGATGATGATGATGAGGAGGAGGAGGATGATGATGATGATTAGTGGGTGGCATTGTTGAATGTTAATGGAAACAGCATCACTCTGGACATTTCCATACCTGTGCTCAATTTCCCGATTCAAGACCCAGCGAAGAATCTTTTCAAAAATCGGCTAAGTCCGATTAAGAATCCCTTTTGAGCTTCCTGCAAGCTTGCACCTTCCGCCTACCCTACATCTGCCCACTTCTGACATTCTTTATGGTTAGTAGGGCATTCTTTGTCTTCTTTTTCTTTTTTTCTTTTTCTTCTCCTACTCTTCCTCCTCGTTATCCTCCCTGGCTTCCTCCATCAACTTCCATGTCACTTTTGTCAGTTCTTTGACACATCTGCCTTTGGGAATAATGGTGGATCAGCTCATTTCTTATCAGTCCTCTTTGCTATTATTAAAGTATCAAGTTGGGAGGAGTACAGAAGGACTCATGGGTGTGGCCAAGACCCCCTGAGAGAGACAGGAAGTAGAATGCCAAAATATTTATTGCGAGGGAGTTCTTCCTCACTCATATGACGTCTTGATATATTTGGCCCCAAAATGATCACGACTTAATTTATTTTTAGCAGTTACTGAAAACTGTGGGCTTGCCGTAAATAGAGAAGTTTTCATCTAGTCCTATCGCTGAGAAGGTGACAGAAAGCTCTTGCCCTACGTCTTGCAGCTTGGGGAAGATTCCGTCATATTCAGCTTCCGGAGGGACCAGAGTCCACCCCAATGCGAAACTCCCACCTCCATCTCGTCTACACCTGTGTTTCCCAAATGATATATCATAGGAGAAATTAGTGGTAGTTGGTTGAAGGGAAGTGCAATTGCGTGGGCTGCAGAGTTGGTGGGGGAAGTGGCAGAAAGGGTGAAGACTGAAGAGTCACATAGTGTCGACCCACCAAGTATAGACGCAAATGAGCTCAATGTGATGGAGGGCATCCAAGTGGAACACAACCCTTTTAGTAAGGGACACAGTTCTCGTGGCCATTGCCCAGCAGGCAATATCCAGGAACAAGTGCTTGGTTTAGGATTAGGGGTAGTGCTCGGAAAGACAATACCTCCATATTAGAGTGCTCAAATAAAGATAATATAAAGAAGGTGTCCTAGTAGTGCGTTTCCTTTCCTTAACCTTACCCTCAATTCTGGCCATAAGTGGGAGAATCTCTGGATATTGCCACATTCCTGAGACTGGAGAAGAAGTTTTTTTTTTTTTTAGAGAACGGAAATTTTATGCCGTGATGAATCCATTTTTTAACGATTCTGTACTCCTGTCCCTATTATGCTGAGATAAGCTGCTTCCCACTCCTGTGCACAACATGACAGGTCCGAGATAATACTGGCAAGTTCAAGATTAGAACTCTCCATCACAACAGGATCATTGTTTCACTCACTGTTCTCACAGCAGACCTTGTCACTCCGCATAAATGCAACTTCTCGGGAGGATGGAAAACGTTGCGAATAATAGGAAGCACTACAATGCGTGATTTTTATGGAATGAATTTACAGTAGAAAATTGCACACTTGAGGAAGACAGGCTCTATGTCTTCTTAAGTATGCCCAACCTGTCTTGATAACCCTAGGAAAAACAGTTGAACAGGACACAAATCATGTGGCTGTTTGAAAATACCATCGCAGAGTATGATAGAAACTAAATACTGCAAATGTTACACCCAGTTTGTGAAACAGCCCATTTCATAAGCTTGGCAGCTAGTCTGCACTGTGCATAAGTTGTTCAGTCCATTGAACATTATTTTATGAAATATGTGGTCTATTTGTCAGGCTTGTGATCCACACCATGAAATGAAGTTTTCATGAATTGGATGAAATACCAACATTTCGTGAGGATAGGACCTACATATCAGGTTCTCTTTCATAGCCTGGGCAGCTAGTCTGCACTGTGCATAAGTTGTTCAGTCCATTGAACATTTTGTGAAATATGTGGTCTATTTGTCAGGCTTGTGATCCACACCATGAAATGAAGTTTTCATGAATTGGATGAAATACCAACATTTCGTGAGGATAGGACCTACATATCAGGTTCTCTTTCATAGCCTGGGCAGCTAGTCTGCACTGTGCATAAGTTGTTCAGTCCATTGAACATTTTGTGAAATATGTGGTCTATTTGTCAGGCTTGTGATCCACACCATGAAATGAAGTTTTCATGAATTGGATGAAATACCAACATTTCGTGAGGATAGGACCTACATATCAGGTTCTCTTTCATAGCCTGGGCAGCTAGTCTGCACTGTGCATAAGTTGTTCAGTCCATTGAACATTTTGTGAAATATGTGGTCTATTTGTCAGGCTTGTGATCCACACCATGAAATGAAGTTTTCATGAATTGGATGAAATACCAACATTTCGTGAGGATAGGACCTACATATCAGGTTCTCTTTCATAGCCTGGGCAGCTAGTCTGCACTGTGCATAAGTTGTTCAGTCCATTGAACATTTTGGGAAATATGTGGTCTATTTGTCAGGCTTGTGGTCCACACCATGAAATGATCTGTTTTCATGAATTGGATGTAATACCAACATTTCGTGAGGATAGGACTTACGTATCAGGTTCTCTTCACATGTTACCAGTAAGAGCTGTCCATCATTGTTACTCACTGACCATGTTCAAGGTAGGATCTGTCCATCATTGGTACTCACTGACCATGTTCAAGATAGAACCTGTCCACCATTTGTACTTACTGCACAAGTTCAAGGTAGGATCTGTCCACCATTGGTACTCATTGCCCATGTTCAAGGTACGATCTGTCCACCATTGGTACTCATTGACCGTGTTCAAGATAGGATCTGTCCACCATTGGTACTCATTGCCCATGTTCAAGGTAGGATCTGTCCACCACATAGGAATAGCATCAGACAGTAATGCTCTGTTAGAATGACTCACCGTTGTGTTAAGGATCATCGGATCACGGTGACGTCCTGGGTGTTGTCTACCATTGGTGTGCATGTTATATTACAATTTACTTTTAAAAAGACAAGACAACAGTATCTAAAAAGACAACGGCTGATTCGACTTTTCTATCAAACATGTCTTTGGTAAAAGTTTGAACAGCCCAGATCTTGTAGTTCTTTGGAATACTTCAAGGTATTGGCAAAGACACTTTAAACATTGGTGACGACCGTCAAGTGCTGAGTGCTGCTGAGTGCCAATGCAATGCATGTTGCTGTCCAGTTCTTTTATAATCTGTGTTTGCAGTGTCCACCTCGCCTCAGGATGACCCCCGTCTCGAGGTCAAGCGTATTAGCCGTTGACAAGGGGACGGGAGGCGACCCTTCACTTTGAGGGGGGTTTGACCGCAGCGCTGGTCTGCGCGGACTTTTCCGGAGCCTCATGGAACTGTTGATCCTGTTGATGTGGGAATTACGGTTCATTATGAGCTCTTCCCGCACGAGACTTCATTCATCCCAGCGGATACGTATTGACTCTCTGGGTCATCTCTCAAACGGTGGGGGTCAGAGGTCGTGGTACTCGCCCCTTTCCGTGACTTGGCGAGAAAGGGCCACACCTGTCGAAACGGCTTCCCACCAATCCTCGCCATCGTTTCATCTTTGTCACAGCCGGCGCTTCCTATTGTCGCCGATTCAATATGGCCGTCTTTAAAGCTGAGAGAGCAAATGATGACTGTTTGCTCGAGAATTATCTTCCCCCCGTGTGTTGGCGCTTGGATGGGTGGTCTGCCTTGTCCCGCATTGTGTCATCACGCCGCTAGGGGGCGTTGCATCTAACTTCCAAGGGGTAGAAATCAAACAGCAGGAGATCCGGGCGTTTATAGTGGTGACGTCACACAAGAAAACGCCATGCCCAGGCATGTTCGTGTATATTTGAGTAAATAAGCTATCGTTGCACTCTCCCCTCCCCTCTTTTACTTTCTTTCCCCCTTCTTCCTCACACAAAATTTCATTTTGAAAACGCGCGTGTGGGGCAAATCCTTACAATGACACTAGAAGATACGCCATGTGGACATAACCGCCGTCGAGTGGTAGAAGAGGTTAGATCAAAAGATGCGAACTCGGGAATGTTTTGCCGAGCACTGGGTTTAAAAACTTGGGGAACAAGAGTTTAAACTGATGATACAATGTGTAAGGAGTCTGACGTTTTTGTTTTTTTGAGCGAGAAGCCAGTAAGTTGAACGTTGGGTTCACAAGCCTTTTGGGGGCCGGTAGCCGAGTGCTACCATTGAAACTGGATGATGTGGTAAGCACATTTGGTAAACTGTTCGGTAGCTACATCCACATTCAAAAAGTCACAGATAGTACATCTGCTTTGTCAAGATCGCAGACAGACAGAGGGTCACGAATGGTTATTCATTGGAAGTGATTTCAAGACACAAATGTTACCTTGCGACCTCAATCCTCTGTAATGAAGAGATCCTGAGTTCATAAGTTTCATTATATGCTCGTTCTTGATTTGTCAACACAGCTCATTTCGATTTACGCAAAATGTAAATGTAATTAGCCGGGTGACTGCATCATCGAATCTTGCTTCTGAAAGCAAAAGATGCATCAGCCAGTAAGAGCCAGCGTAACAGACTGTATCAGCAAATCATGTTTTTTCTGACAAAGGCAAAATAAAAAAGGGGAAGTAATGAAGTAATGATTATAAGAAATGTGGCATTTGATGCGCGGATGACCGTGCATACATAATAATTGAATTTTAGACTTATCATGTGTCGTTTTCCATTCAAATCTAGTCTGGTATCAGAGTGCAGTAATTTTCCATAGGGATCTTTTCCGTGTCATGAAAATATTATAGGGTTGGTACTTTTATCCTTACGGATAACCTTAGTTCACGACGCTGGAGACAAACTCCTAACCTACCAGGCGCACACAGATGAAACAAGCTGGGCAAAGCCAACTTCGGTTTGGAGTTTTAACATGAAGGGCAAATGTGAAGTGAAAGATTTAACTGTATGCTTTCCGCCTCCGCCACAATAAAGACCTCTGATATCTTTAATCAAAGTAGATTATAGTTTTGATAGTCTTGGCACCTAACATCATTAGTAATGTTTTATTAAGTAACTTTTGCACTCCCCTCCCCCCACCCCAGAATGAAAGCGTCTTGCCATGCCTCTTTTTGTGTGTCGTAATATGTTATTTAATTCTTTATTTCTGTTTTCAGTCATCAGTCTGTATTTTTAATATTAGCACATATTAGTGATAGTTGGAAGTCATAAAATGGCCGTTAGTTGCCTCCTGCTCTTAGAACTCAGACCAAATGTCCGAAGTACCACCTACGTTTTTACAACTTCAAATTGTGACAATACTTGGTCTGAAGAGGACACACTGGCAATAGAGCAACGCTCTGTCACGTGGTCCTACACTCTGTTCTGAGCACATGAACATTACCAGGACATTGTCACGCTCGTGCGGCAGAATTAGAAACACAAGTCAAAAAAAATGCACGGTTAAGTCATCCCGAAGCTAAGCCATGATAAACTCTTTGGTTCCTTTCAACCCTTCTTCTTGGGGGGTCGCTGTTTCATTACATTTTGTTTGTCTATAACTTTGGCCTGGAAGTTCAAGATGGCCTGTATAACAATGGAAGGACCTTGTCAGGTGTTCATGGCCGTCAACAGCCAGACGGAGATGGCCGAAGAGGCCAACAACCCGCCCAGAGGGGAAGGGGGCCTTGATTTGGAGATGGGGAGAAGCAGTCGCTGTTTCATTACATTTTTTTTTGGGGTGGTTGGGC
>JAWQUT010000032.1:502116-518954 GCA_033807755.1 Ellobium chinense
GGGGGTCTATAACGTTGGTCTTAAGTTCAGGTTGGCCTGTGCTACAATAGAAGGACTTTTACAGGTGTTCATGGCCGTCAACAGCCAGGCGATGACCATTGAACAACCTGCCCAGGGGTAGGGCGTCTTAGCTTGGAGAGAGGGAAATGGCACTTTTGCGGTTTGAGACTGCTTTATACTACCGTCGCTCACGTCATGCTTGAGCTGAAAGTATAAAGCCATCATAGTGGAAAGGGGTGGGAGGGGGTGACTTGGGAAGAGACAAAAGATAGATTATGACCATTCTGATCAAATTTACTATCCTGACTGCCAACCTTTAGCAGATGTACCAGTTTTAAGAAAACATACAACGGGATCTCATCTCACGATCCCGTATCTCAGTGAGTTAAGACATCTGCATACTTAGTTTTAATGCTGAAGTCCCTAGCCCTGTCGATTCTACATCAGATTTCAGTTACGGACACAAACATCTTACAAGCTCAAGATGATGAACTGATCCCCTAATTTACAAATTCTTAAGTTCTTGCTGCACATTGTCTGATCAAAGCTTCACAGCAAAAGTACTGAAGATTTGAAACTTGTGCAGAAAGCAAACACGGGATTCTTTCCGGAATACAGACTTCTTTAGAGCAGACCTAGTAGGGGTATAAGATTTTCATGAAGACAGAAACCCGAGGTCCATAGTAGAAGCATGTCCTGTGGAAGTGGATGCACTTTAAGAATGACCTGAAAACGCCCATGTAGAAGCTGATTCGACATAAACCCACCTACCGCAGACAATTTGTGTTTTAATAAACGTGTCATGTGCGTGTGTGATTCGAAAACATGGGCATAAATATAGTCTCTTGTCCAACGGTATGTATCGTACTATATCGTGCTTTACTATACATGTATTTCCATGGTTGACAATTTTATAAAATTATAAGATACTTCAACGATGATACTGTATACTATATCTTTCTTAACCTCAAATGTTTCCAAACTTCAGGCATGTCACAAGATAGTCGCTTCTTTCGCATTATATATAGTAAAAATAAGTGACAGTTTATAAATACTGTATTTGTCAAGAGGATTTCAGACTATGGCCAAAAAAAACCAAAAAAAACAACAATTAAATAAATTCGCATCAAATCTTGCCATTGATAGCAAGTCGTAAAGATGAGGCAATGTTGACACTTTCAGTTTCAGTATATTTTTATCTAGACCTCTGGCCATTCATATCACAATTTACAATTTCGTGACAACATACCACTTTAACAACACTTACTATGATTTCTTGCATCCAGCACACTCAATATACACGATGACAGAATATAGTAACAGTCAAAATTTTACAAAACAATTTGATGGTCTATAAAGTTGCCTTCAACACGACAATGAACATGCGAGAAGTGAAAGACAAAACAAAGCAGGAGGGAATTGAGATAAAAGTAAAGTCAACGCAGATAACCTGAGAAAACGATTCATGCGTAAAAGAGAATCTGCTAAAAAAGGAAAAAGACAACAAGTCTTGGAAGACCTCACGAACTTGAATATCAAGAGTATAGTCATCAGGCGTATGATCATCATTTATTTTTTATATGATACAGCCTATTACAAGGGGTGCCTGCGCAAAGATCTTATTTCTCTTATATGAGCTTTATAATGATACGATCTTCTTTGCAGACACACGTGTGAAGCCGTGTGCCAATTTTACCATCATGAGGCTAAAATAAATCAAATACGATAATGTTGACAAAAAGTCAACATCGATGTGTGTGTGCGTTTGTGGGTGTGTGTGTGTGTGTGTGTGTGTGTGTGTGTGTGTGTGTGTGTGTGTGTGTGTGTGTATGTGTGTGTGTGTGTGTGTGTGTGTGTGTGTGTGTGTGTGTGTGTGTGTGTGTGTGTGTGTGTTTGTGTGTGTGTGTGTGTGTGTGTGTGTGTGTGTGTGTGTGTGTGTGTGTGTGTGTGTGTGTGTGTGTGTGNATCATATCATATCATATCATATCATATCATATCATATCATATCATATCATATCATATCATATCATATCATATCATATCATATCATATCATATCATATCATATCATATCATATCATATCATATCATATCATATCATATCATATCATATCATATCATATCATATCATATCATATCATATCATATCATATCATATCATATCATATCATATCATATCATATCATATCATATCATATCATATCATATCATATCATATCATATCATATCATATCATATCATATCATATCATATATCATAGATCACAAACAATAAAAATATCGAACCTTGAAATGAAGAGATTATTTTTAAAGTTCGAGTTTGTGAGATGTTGGAATTCACGGATAAAATTTTGTTCCAGGAAATAATGGACTCGGTGCCAGAACGATTATGCAGTGCGTCGAGTACATGAGGTTTGGTGTCTGGGGTTCCAGGACCGTGCCTCGCATTCCTATCTCAGCTGACCAGTTTTGAATGGCAAATCCTTAGATCCGAACGAGAGCTATTATTGTGACAGCGGTTTTGGCACCCTAGTGGTGGTAATTGTTGTTGTTGTTGTTGCTGGTGTGTTGTTGTTGCTGTTGTTGTTGTTGTTGTTGTTGTTGTTGTTGTTGTTGTTGTTGTTGTTGTTGTTGTTGTTGTTGTTCTTGATTTTGTTTGGCTTTGATTTGGCTGAGAGAAATGAGAAATCTGACCACTGTGACAACGGTTTTGGCACCCTAGTTTTTGTTCTTGCTGCTACTGCTGTTGCTGCTGCTGCTGCTGTTGTTGGTGGTGGTGGATGTGGTATTGTTATTCTTTGTTTGTTTGTTTGCTTGCTTATTTTTGCTTTGATTTTGCTAAAGGAGATGAGAAAGCTGACCATCGTGACAGCAGTTTTGGCATCTTTGTTGTTGTTTTTGCTGTTATAATTGTTGTTGTTGCTTTTGTTGTTAGTGCTTTTGTTTTGCTTTGATTTGGCTGAGAGATATGAGAGGTCAAAACCATCACTCACTTCCTGTCCATGTCTTTATCATTTACTATGGCTTTTTCTTCTTTATTCTCCAAACCGACCGACAGACAACCTTGCCAACCATGAAGTTTTGACATCCATCAAAATGTTTTTAAAATATTCTGAAATGTGAGAACAAAAATTTTGGAACAATACATGACACCATTATTATTGCTATGTCCTGATACAATGAAATATGATAATTGATTCTAATCCACCTTTTGTCGAAAAAAAAATTCGTTTTGAGGTCACAACGACAACATCCTGCTCTGTCCAGAAATGTGAATAATGCCAAATGTCACCCGAGTTGTCTGCCCATTATCTCCTATGCAAAACATGACACAAATATGAGGGGAACCCTCGGCTTCGCTCGACACTTTAATGGCGGATGTATGTCTGAGACTAACGCTTGCAAACAATGGAATTAATAACTATCAAACAGACCTCTGTTTACTGTAGTGGTAGCCAGGTACTACCATTAGATTGGACTATGGGTACTGTACTGTACTATTATATACAACACTATGTCTATGAACTATGTACTGTATACTAAACGATTATATTATGTAGGTTTCGTGTACCACGGTACTGCTACGAAAATGTAGTCTATATTATCCGCAGTGAGATGTTACATAGGGTGTAGTACAGAGTTTAATCACAATTCCTCGGGAGCATGAAAATAGTTGTGATTAAAAGAAAGTTGCACTAGCTTATCCAGTGATATTAAATATGGATAATACGAAGTATTCTGTAATCTAAAAAGGGGTTGTGATCGCGAAGCAAATGTTGTTGAGCTGATTGCGAAAATCCGTACCTATATGAAGTCAGAAATGATAACTATGCTTAATTTCATTTTTTGGCATTGGGCAGTCATTCATTTCGCCGATACTCAGTTCGCCGTCAGTGAATAAGAAAATCCACAGAAATTTGAATTTACCATGAAAGTGTTTGATCTCTACATCTAGACTACCATACAAAGAATATAGGGAGTGGAAAAAAATCGGACGTCTTTGGCACAGCTAATACTTCTAAGACATCCTACTTGCTGTTATTGTTGTTGTTGTTGTTGTTGATGGTGGTGATAGTGGTGGTAGTGGTAGTGAGGGTGGTGAGGGGTGGTAGTGGTGGTGATGGTGTTGCTGAAGACACTGATTTTTTTTTTGTTTTGTTTGTGTTAATCAAGTGGACATACTTTGAAAAATACTTAGTACTATACAGGACATTAGAGGCCTCCGCCGACAATGAAATATTATGCCATTTGAATAACTGAGATTTTCAAGATAAGATATGCTTCTTAGTTCTTACTTCTTCACAGAGACTTAATCCGGGGTAAGTACACCTCACAGACTATAAACTCACAAATGACAACAGAATATACGCGCTGCATTTGTTTATATATAATCCCAGAGGGAGACCAGGGCGCTGCTCTGCGGCGACTACAATAATTTTGTTATGGACTTGTTTCGTGAAAATGTTATAGTG
Organism: Ellobium chinense; assembly: GCA_033807755.1. NCBI lineage: Eukaryota > Metazoa > Mollusca > Gastropoda > Ellobiida > Ellobiidae > Ellobium > Ellobium chinense. The sequence goes on from JAWQUT010000032.1 coordinate 506,587, forward strand.
TTGTGTATTAATATGGTGTGCACTGGCGTTTATGTACACATTGACATCTATAAAGGATATAACATTGTATGACATTATAAACCCTTGAGGATAAGTAAAGGCTTTTATTTTTTTGCAAGAATCGGCCGATAATCGCATCCTTTCCTATGTTCCCAATTAGTTGGAAGTACGGATATTCGAAATACATGTATATCATCCCTCAACATCCGCCTATTATTTTGTCCTACCTATGGTACTCTGTAACCATCAGGACATCCAGACTAATTATTATGTCCCCTTCTCAAATTAACCCCATATCATCTTCTTCGCGTGTCAGTTGCGGACAAGGGCGACAACCGTGGTTAGAATGTTGACACTCCAGTGGAGACACTGGTCCTTAAATGGTTTCCCGTGTTCCCTCATTTGGCCGTCTGTGCTGACCGCTGTTACGTCACTAGGGACACGGACAGGTGTTAATGGCAGATATACATCAGTCTGGAGTGTGACTGCTTTCCCACGGTCTGGTCCAATATGTCTGAAACTACGATAGTTGACTTTGCTTTAACCGTAGCTGTATGGGGGCATGGAAATCCCTGATACACTCACCGGAAGTACGAGGCATGCAAGGGATGTACTTATTCTCAAGTAATAACTTTTTGATTTTGGTCTGAACTCATGATCCGAAAGGCAATTCTATCATTGGATTTTGACACTGACATAGTGTAATCCAGGATTTTTGTTAGACGTATGAAAGACCACTAGTCGCGCCTGAGGAGCAGCATGGCCGGAAGGTTACGGCTGAACTCATGATCAAAAGGTCGTGGGTTCGATTACCGTCATGGTCATATTGTGAATGCCTTTGGGAAGCATTTCATTCACATTGTCCTCAGTACATCCCTCTGCAAGACGGATTCCTGGTTATAGGCAGTGAAATATATTGCCTGTAAAATGACACATATACTGTGTGCTTCCTTAGAACTGGACCAACAGCACGCAAAGATATATGTCACTGGAGGTATGAAGATGCCAATAGCACCTGGCCTAAAAATATGCAGTTTTAAATACTCCCTATAAAATCAGAAAACTGGCCATGGGGAGGGGGAAAGGGGTTGGAGTTTAAGTTCAAAGGCTTAGATAGATGCAAATACATGTGTAGACTCAGATTAGGTGAGGTTTAGTCACTCAAGTATAAAATTTGTGGTTGTTGCTAGGTGGGTAAGGTTACCCTGTTTACTGAGTGAAAAGGCCTAAAATATTAGGTTGTCTGCTTCACTGCCTAAGTTCTCAAAAGCTAACTGGTTCAGGTGCATTTTTCTTTGTGTCAAAATTTGGAGGAAGAGCTAAACAACATGTCTGGAAAGTATTTTGACACGGCACCCCTGGATAAGTTAATAAGAGATGTAAAACCTAATAAAGCCAACAGTGAAAAACACATTGGCATCTTCATATCTGGAAGCCACAGAAATGTGGCTGTGTCATGAGCAGAAAACAAACCAATACAAGGGTCTTGAATGAAGCAAATCATGAAAGAAAATTACAATGTACAACTTTGAGGAGAAGACACACACAGTTCACTGAAGATATAATGAGAAGATAAACGTTCAAGTATCTAGAAACAGCTGAGGAAGTAAATAGTAAACGAAGCAGAGGACTGCTAACCGAGAAATTCTACATAGACTACGAAGTTGGATATGTGCATAGAGCACTCAGGAACCGTTGAGGTGGACAGGTAGTTGCCAAAAAAACGAGTTCATGATCGTCTATGCCAGTCAGCATGGTACCTAAAATCTGGAGAAGAACCGCGACATCAGAAGACTTATTGTCATAACGTGACACAGCACTTTAACGCTTTCATATCGCTGATAGACTTCGTATCTAAGTTCAGCAGCATCGCAACAAATGGACTCTTTCTTCTTCTTTATCCCGGAGACACCTCGCGGCGAGCTCATACTGACACTAAACTATTTACTGTTTAATCAGCTCTGCACCGACAGCAAAGACACCGGCACCTACAAGTGTATCTCCACTCATTATTGTCGCAAATTGACTCTCTCTTCTGCAGGGCCGTGTCTTCCCCTCCACCCTTATCACGGCCCAACTTCAATTGAGATGGGGTCTACAACTTCTGTCATCCCTCTTTCCCTCATCCCTGTCAAGCCTAAGACTCTAGAAACTCGATAAAACTCAATGGACGCGCCAAATTTGCCCTGATGGTAGCGAGAACAATCAAGATGTTGCACGAGGAAGCCAGGCTCTTGTGAGGATGAATGAGGTAGGGGGTCCGGCAGAAAGATACGGTCCTGACTCCCTCCCCTTGACATCGCTATGCTCGTCTCCCCATCCCTTTCATGAGCAGAGCAACCGGGACACGTTATCGCCGGCCCCGCTAGCGTCTTTTGTGTGTTCTTTGACACCTTCTAAATTCATGTTCAAACATCGTCTATATCCCAGCACAACAACGGATGCGTTTTTTATCGCTTTAGCGGCCGCTGATATGGGATAGCCGTTTAACTGCATCGCGGATAAATGCATAGAGCGAGAAACAGAGGAGAGGAGGAAGAAAATTAAAAGATAACCCATAGGTCCTTATGACCTCGATGCTCATACCCTGGAAAAACTCGCATTACCTACTGTAAACTTCTCTGACCATATGCATAATCCATAATATGTTAGTTAACGTATTGCGTGAACCACAGTTTACACCACTAATGTTTTGGGAGTTTCCTTTGATTATTGCAATGCACTAACTAACGGAAGGATTATGCATACGGCTGCTGGTTCTCTGTCCCTTTCTTTCTGTATACTATAAGTAGTTGAGGCACTGAGTACTTGCGGGAATCAAAATACAGAACCACATTCACGCGCCTTAACGCTGCCTTTTTTTTTGAGTATATAATAAGTATTGTGTGAAATCTGTCAGCCTCAAATGAAAATAACAGTGCTTTCTTTCCATACCAACGAAAGGCATACCAAACAATTTGTCATGACACTAACCACATAAATGATAAAACCAACCCAATTATAAAAAAAAGTTAGCCTTATAAAGTCAAACTGGCATCCTACGCTGCAGACTAAACAAAAGACAAGACGTCATGCACAGGACTTGCAAGCATGGGCGCCAATTCAAAACATGGAACAGGTTTTTTTTCGGATGGGGAAAAGTCCATTTTCACTCAGTTTGGAGACAGGAGATGCATTGTTGCTGACAAAAAATTTAAAAATGGCCATTTACTGTGACTTTGCCACTTACACTGCAAATTTAAGCGAAATCGGTTCAGAAATAAACTCATAAGGAATTTATAAAAAATACCAAAAAAAAAAATACCCCATTCCCTCTTCTTTTTTTTTTTTATTTACGAACTCTCGATCGGCTCATGGAATTGATAATATGGACTGATCCTTCCGAATTCGAATGTGTGAGGTCTTACAGTATACTCCATGGGTGACCACTATGATCCTAAAGATTTCTGAGAACTGAGATCTTGTGCGTTAACGTTGGGAGAATTACATAAATGCATTGGTGCTGAATGCACACTTAATGGCGTTCAATACACAAAGTTAATACAATTCTTACGACGGTGAGATATCCCGTCGTTAATGTGCAAGTTTTCACAATTCACGTTTAAAGCTTGTATTAGACCATATACCATCACTCATCATTTTACAATACAATTTTGCATGGACACAGTACACTGCAAGACGCATATTATTATATTTTAATCAAATATGACCTCCTGACCCATGATGAAAATCGATCTGAATAACAATAATATCAATAAAATACCATTTCTATGGCGTTCACTTCCTTGAATAACGCGTGAGCCCGGGCTACGCGTTTTGCAAAATCACATGAAATCAAACATACAGTAGCTCTATCTTTCTCAGTATGTCACTCTGCCTGTGTGTCCGCTTGCCTGCCTGCTTGCTTGCCTATCTCTCTGTCTGCCTATTTGTCTGTCTTTTTGTCTGTCTGCCTGTTTGCCTGTCTGTCTGTCTGCCTGCCTGCCTGCCTGTCTGTCTGTATGTCTGTCTGTCTGTCTGTCTGTCTGTCTGTCTGTCTGTCTCAAATGTTCTGTCCCTCTCAGAGTGCCACACATCGCATTCCACACAATCATGAGACCTAATCTCAGAAGAACTCAAAGGTACAACTCCAAATGCATCCCGCTATAGGGGGCAAAAAAACAAACAAACACACGCCGACATAGCAGGACAACATCCAAAGTGCACTGTCTGGTCTGTTTTCAAGACCAATCTGCACAAGGGACTAAGGGCAATTTGGCACGTTTTGATTTATTCAAGAGAATTGTTTGACGGAGTACATACTACATACATATTATATAAACCAAAGTTTTTCTTCATCAAACTGACACAATCTTGTTCAGGTTTGCACGGTTGTGGACACCAAGTTTGTTTAAATCTAATGAAGCATTGAAAACCATCCCAAACACGAACATCCACCAAAGTGGAATGGAGTAGTTTTTCAGAACAACATCCCTTCAATGACAAGTGTCGTCAGGTGTTGCTATTAAACGAACCGCCTGTCCTCGCAGCCCACTAAGGACAGTACCAGTGTGTGAATTCCTGGGCTATCCACACACAAAGTTATTACAAGCTATCTAGGAGTAATCCTGTAATGCGTCTACTATCAGTAGAATAAATGGCTTGTTTACGCCAGCGTGTAAACAATGGCGAGATAACAAAGAGATAAAAATCGACAGTAACAATTATGTCAACTTTCAATCAATGACGGTTAGTGGTTGTTTTATTTTTTTTCCTCCATTCTGTTTCCCCCTTTCTACTCTGTGTGTGTATGCAGCCTAGGCTCTTTATTATTACGGAGCGGGTATAAACTAACAACCAAACTCGCAGTTTTACGCCGAAAATAAACGGAGAAACTTAAAGATAACCTTTTCGACATCAGTAACGCCCCACCCTGCATCGTTTGTCCTTAATGTTTGGTTACCTGCGAGAATACATGGGAAAATAATTGTCGGAGATCATACGGGACAGGAATCGTACAAATGCCGGGCCAGTGATAGATGTACGCTGTTCAAATACTCAAATGGAACACAGTGATAAGAATGCTGAAAAAGAAAATAATATTATTATAATAATAATAATGACGACAGGTCTCTTTTCGATTTTTTATTCCTCTGTGCGTGCCTCGGTGACGACCGCTTTGCAGCGCGCTATACTGGAGCGTTATTCTGTACCTAGATACCTTCCGCACTTTGTCGCTCTGTTTTCGTGTTAAGTGTTTAGTGTTACTCCTCCGACCCTAGTTTTTCTCACCCACAGCAGTCTTTCCTCTTCCCCTGTACGGCTTCGTACAGGGATGAACTTGTTCCTTGTTGCTCGTTGCAAGGGACGTCATCACTGCATTCCGGCCATGTCCATTGTGATCCGATTCCGATGCCAAAAGCTACCTCAAAGATTACTTGCTTACTGTAACAGTTGTCATCTGACTGAGGTCTATCTTCCACTTCCTTTTACCACAGCCCATGCCCTTGTTGTGCTTCATTGCATAGTTGCTGCCCCAGATCTCCGTTAGTCTTTATTCCAGTTCTTTAAAGATATCTGCTTCATCCTGTTAGAAAGCGCCCCCAGTGGGGCCCAGTCTGCGTCTTGTCTTCCAAGATGTCTCTTATCTTATTTTGATGCATAGTGACATAACTGGAGCAGTATATCTATGTAACTGATTCAATGACCGTGTCTTGGGGATACTGGATAAACATGGGCTTCTGGGGTTAAAAAAAAAACCAAAAATACAGTTAAGCCCATATAGCACAGTCCCTGCTTAAAGTGGTCAAAGACCAGCTCCAAATATTCCAGTTTCGTCATCTCTTCAAAAATGCAATTTAGCTCCAGCGAAGATAAACAGAAAATGGCAATATCTCACCTCCTTTTATGGATGGTTTTGCGACTATTCCATTAGAAGTGCTGTCTTTAGAATGTAATCTACAGTTTTCTCTAGGTTTTGTGATGCCACGTGGAGTTTACAGAATTAGTCTTGGCCATCTCGGAACGTTTCGTAGTTCGAGGAAAAAATGTAATATTATATGGTTCAAAGAGGCTTTTACAGAATGGCTTCTGCAGACTAAGTGCAGCCAATACAAGATGTTTCGTTCGGTTGGATGAACGTTTACCAACTGTAGGAAAGATAGGTACAAAGGAGTCAATACTGCCTATTCCAGGCGAAGCATTAAGATGAAAAAAAAAACCTTTAAAACTTATTTTTAGCCAGATTTGTCCTTGTAAGGACAATCTATAACAAAACGTCGACGTGTTAGTTTCTTTCCGATGTCATATTAGAAACGGTTCCATCGTCCCTTTTACCACCCCACGAAACAGACTGTCAGGGGCAAGTGAGCAGACGTCTCGACGGCACAGACTGGCCAGGGAGTCACGTACACTTCGCATTTAGCGGCCACGCTGATTGTTTTGGCTCTGTTGCCTTTCGTTTTGGTCACGAGACAGTCCCTTTCCCTGGCTCATGGACATTTGTAAAAACATGCAATTTGCACTTACGAGGGTTACCTCATTCATAATTGATTCGGCAGAGCACGAGTCAAGAAAGTTTAACACTCCTGCCAAATTTGCCACGATTGAATTTTTTGTTTTTTTTGTTTTTCGTTTTGACTTTGCCGACGAGCCATTTGTCACTGGACTTTCCCAGTAATGGCATGTCGGCGGCAGGAATGACACAGGTCAGGTTAGTTACAGCCATTCCTTTTTTTATCCTTATTATTATTATTATTTGGCAGTAATGCTGTAGTTATGCATTTTAACTTCGTATGATTTGTTGTGTATTATTTCATTTCTTATTACAGCTGACCGCTTGATTGCAAACCGCATAACTACAACTTCCGATTATTCATAGTATTACACCCACCCTTGGTAGTTACTCGCGCCCTTGGAGCGCATTTAGCCCCTGCCCTCTCCCCCCCCCCCCCCCNCCCCACGCTAAAATGCCGGCCCTGTCCCTGGCGACGAGCTGGTTTCGCAATATTATTTCCTTCACATATTCAAACTGATGATCATAACAACATAACCCTCACCAGTTGCAAACATTTCCTCCTGTTGCTTTTTCTCTCTTCTGATTTGGCACGGCTTTCTCTCCGTAGACATTTCTTCAGCAGGTGTCCAAATGGATATTCTCTGGAACTTCACTTTCTTTGTCTCGGATAAAGAGGGTGATGAAGTTTAATTCTATTACTGGGTCTTTTGGACTCTAGAAACCAGGGATTGTCTTATAGATAGATAGGAAAGTGAGGCAAAAGAAGATTGTCAGAGAAAGTTACCCCCGTCTAGCAAATATGTAGGCTCTCTGACTTCCAGACACTCTAAAGGGGCTGGACCACACTTGGGTCATGACTCCTACGTGTCCGTCAGTTAATGATTCTTTTTTTCTGCCTCTGGAGGGATTTGAACCTGCAATTTCCAGTTTAGTTGTTTAACCCTCTAGTGCCCAGCGTATCAGATCTGATACATTTCGTGGAACAAAGAAATTGCAAACCAAGATCATCATGCCACCATAATAGTGTGAAGTCGCATGAGCGGGCATTAGCCTGGATATGAGACTTNATATGTAGGCTCTCTGACTTCCAGACACTCTAAAGGGGCTGGACCACACTTGGGTCATGACTCCTACGTGTCCGTCAGTTAATGATTCTTTTTTTCTGCCTCTGGAGGGATTTGAACCTGCAATTTCCAGTTTAGTTGTTTAACCCTCTAGTGCCCAGCGTATCAGATCTGATACATTTCGTGGAACAAAGAAATTGCAAACCAAGATCATCATGCCACCATAATAGTGTGAAGTCGCATGAGCGGGCATTAGCCTGGATATGAGACTTATAAACCGCATTATTGTTATTATTATTATTATCATTTTGATGCTTGTTCCAGCATAGTGGATCCAGAAGTGATCCAAAAACTGGAGCTCGGACTTTTTGTGCCATTGTAAATAGGGCTAGGCACTAGAGGGTTAATATTCTGCTGCATATCCTCACAGCCACCCGCAAATACTGTATTGTCTCAAGATCGGTGTCGCTTTGGGAATATACATACACATACCTGTACACATACAGGTATATTATAATTTTCCCTCCCACGATGATTTTCCCATTGATATTTCAAAATCTCCTAGATTTTCCAAACCTGTGAAGAAGTTCACATATGTGGATAAAAATGCTGTCAACATGTATACAGGTTAAACATGCATACCACATGTTGCGTGGTGTCACCTGGTGCAAGTTTTGCTTGCTCCGAATTTGTATGTTTGTTTTTCCATATCCACTCATCTGACAGTTGGGCTAAAATGGAAAACTGACAAACAGAAACAAATTCTGGTGACAGGTTTACATTCCGCTGAGAGTAGGGACGTGCGATTCCACAGATTGTGGAATTGATTCGATTCCAAGTAATTTGGACACTTGAATCAGAAGAATCGAGTACGATTCTAAGTAATTGCCAGATTTAGCGGGTTATAAAGAAAGAGGTGGGGACGCTAGGATATTAGTCTGGGATATACAAGTAACGTTATTAAAAAGTGCGAGAAAGTTTCATCATTTGGTGATGAATCTGCTGAGTCTGGGCAACGAGTGGACATTTGGTAACCGAGACAGAAACGCAAGATCGTAAATTGTATTTCCAGATGACTTCGGTGTAAAGAGCAGAATAGTATTTTGATATTGTAATTATTTTTTGTAACTGTTATTGAAGAATTAGGGAAGGTCCATTCAAACTTCGAATTTTATTACGAGAATACATGTGCGTCATGACTGCCAAGAATTCAGTTATTTGAAGCATATTTAATGAAGAAATCGATTAGTTCTACCTTTTGGAATTGATTTTAATCGATTCCTAACTTGGACTGGCTTGGCATGGGTATTGGAATCGGTACATTCACTGTGGCTAGCTTGATCTTAATAGAAAGTCCCTCTTCCCAGCCCCCGCCCCCCACCCAAAAANCCCAAAAAAAAAAAAAACTCCTTCTGACCTCTCTCTTATTTATTTCTGTCTCTTTCTTACCTAGTTTTGTTCAGCTGATAACCGTGTAAGTAGCAGCAATTCGGAAGGTAGGACAAATGTTTGGATCAAATAAGATTTGAAGGCAAGCAAACATTCTAAAAAATGAAAGAAGTATCGAGGATAAGGGAAATATACTATGAATCATGAAAAGGGCACTTTTCAGGAGGTTGTCTCTTAAAAGTTCTCATCAAAGGAAGATGTAAGTATCGTATATATAAATCTTAACGTCCTGTAGTATAATCTGGAATTAAAAATACTCACAAGAATATATGATACATATATATCATACACATATATATTATACATCATCAGATAACATCATCATTATCATCATAATCGTCGTCACTGATTAATTACAAAAAAAAAAAAAATCTTGTGGGTCATTCCATGTAAAATGTTACCTGAATACCAATTTTTTTTTAATGCAGCTTACTTTAATAAAGCAAGTTCGTGCATCATTGTGGAGAATAGCTAGAATAGTTCAATATATTTTGAAGGAAGAGTTCACATTTACTTTGCAAAGTAGCTTTCTTCTCTAGAATATTATGTTATCATTGTGTCCCCTCAGTTACCAATTTTTTGTCCCATCAGTTTACTAGTGTGCTAAGTTATTGTTGTTGGATGAAATTGCTTTATCCACATGTTAAAATGCATTATCTGAGTGCATTAAAAATAAGTTTTTATATTATCAGTGGATGAATTTCAGAAATTCTGCTACTCTGGGTTACCATGTATAGAAGGTACTTTTTCTGTCCCATCAGTTACGAACCTTATGAGGTGTGATTATATGAGATCCAATTTATCTCTAAGTCAAATGTTAGATTTGTTAGTTAATTTGCCGTTGCTTCTTTTATTTGTCCAAAGAAAGCGGAATAAAATGGATTAAAAGTAAATCTGCGAGTGCTTTTAGTTTGAAAAGTATTTTCTAAATGTCCCGTCAGTTACCATGGAATGACCCTTGTCTGGAACATGCAGAACGCATGATAAGAGAAAATGAGACTACGTAAATAAACGCGTAAATAAATACACCAAACATTATGAAGAAATGAAACAGGTGGAAGACTAAAAAAAAAAAAAGATGTCGAAAATATTGTTGCCTGAACAAAGATCGAATTTGAGACCTCCGAATACTGTATCTCTGTGACGCTCTACCGAGTGAGTTATCACGCAGACGGTAGAACATGGTCAGGATTCGATTTACTGAGTCCATCATCATCATCATCATCATCTTCATCATCATCATAATCATAATCCATCACCACCATCATCACCATCATCTGCAGTAGGGTCAACTCCGCTATCTTGTCAGAAATTCTTTTAAAAAAAAGTTTTGATGAAAAGAAATTGCGAATTTTCTATAACTTCTCTAACTCTAGAAAACAGCATCACTGTATCTGAAAACGTTAAGATTAAGTGAAGCTTGCAATTATGTGGAATCATTGTGGACAAAAAAAAAAGCCAAAAAAAACCAAGACTTAGAACACTGACATCAACATTAACCTTTGACCCCCGTATTTGTCAGTGAGTCACTTCTGTCTGACCGTAATACAAAACAACCCAAAATATTAATGTGGCATCAGATGACTTGAAGCCCGACCCCAGCACTAAACATTGTGCAGTCATGCGCCAATGTATTCTTGAATTATGCTTTCACATGAAAACAGTCCGGCGAATTCGGGTTAGAACAGAATGGCTATGCACGTTTTGAGTGTTTCTGGCACATTGACACCCGTGGACGGAATTGAGATCAAGTCATTTTTGGGGGGTTGAACATGACTTTTAGCTAGGATAGGATGATGGTCAACGTAGTATCTCTTTGACATATATTCTTTGTGTTTTTTTTTTGTTGTTGTTGTTGTAGGTAGTATGGGGGTGGGGGTAAGGAGGAGGAGTGAGGGACTATATTATGTGCTGATATGTGTGATGTTAGTAGCTAGTGCTTAAAATGTCCATGTGCTGTCCCGTTGCGTACTGCATTTTGCCCATGTGCCACGGCTGTGGTCCGGGCTTATTCCCAATAAACTTAAATTTGTTGTTATATTTGGGGTGAGGTGCGGGGGTGGGAATGGATGCTAATAAAGACAGGGTAGAAGGGATATAAATACCGTCTGGTCTGATTAACTGCAAGTCCCTTAGTCACAACTTCTGTTCAATCTCAGCGTTCTTTTCAGATAACAGAATATTGTATGTTTCAATAATATATACAGATGACCTGATAATCGAAATTCCTTTTAATCACAGGTTGTTGTCTCTTCTCATTGCACTGTGGAAATGACTCAGATGAAATAGGCGTTTATGATTCTAACTGTTTCATGTTACTACAGTACTGTATAGTTACTGCAGTGTTTTATATTAAAAGTACAGACGGCGGGTATCAAGATTAAAGTCTTTATTTTCCCATTGTAACAATGTTACAAACTATGGTTTTCACATCTACCTTTGGTTTTGGACACAATTGAGAGCTTGCGCTTTAACGATGGGATCTCTTCCCAGTGTAAGAACTTCATTAGCGCATAGTCGCTAAATGCACCCTTAGATACAGTGGCGTTCAATATGCAGAATTAACGTAATTCTTATGATGGTAGGAGATCCCATCGTTAATGCGCGTTCCCATTGTAACATTGTTACAAAAATATGGATTTTACAGCTAGTTTTGGACACAATAACAATAACACATGAAAATTATGCGCCTACAATCCTCACAACAAGCAAAAAACAGGGGACATTACTATGCGTATCGTTAGTGCAGTTCTCTGGCGCCAGTCCTGATGAGATCCTTGGGGTGAAAAATTGTAATGGAACACAGGTTATGGTACTGTTAGCCTAATATCGTCATGCACCCCAATTTATAAGTGCTGTACTTTTTTGCTTGTATATTTGGTAAATGGGAATTTCCCACGTTGTACTTTGGTTAGATTTAGGGACAAGACTAGGGATGAAAAATCAGCCTTAGGAGAGCACTTTGTTAGTATGAATAATTAAATAAAAATGAAATTTACGACTTTTTTTTTACGTCGTTGGGAAATAGCTTTATAATGTCAAACATCTCATTCATAGCACAAACACATAGAACAATGCACATCACACAGGTAAATATATAACAATGCAAATGAAATACATGACAAAGTCATTGCTGGTCGTCCGCAGTGCAGCGCCCTGGTGCCCCCTAGCTCTAAATCCATGTACACCTGAGTCGAGTGGGGAAATGGAAGTGAAGTTCTTCCCTAATGACACCACAAGATAAACCGCCTGGCCCGAGAATCGAAAACACAAACCTTAAATTTGACAGTTCTTCAGTTTCTGAGTACTACTCACAAACCACATGGTCAAATTAGTATCTAGGAATTCCCCCCCCCCCC
>JAWQUT010000032.1:532441-539941 GCA_033807755.1 Ellobium chinense
TGAATAATGGGGTCGAAGAGTGTGTGTAAGGGGTGGGTGGGTGTTGAGTTCGGTATCCGTAAAAAGGACTAAAAAAGAGATCCATTTTTGTTGCTGCAGGCGCAAACCACACCCGGTTCCTGGCCGGCAGCCATCTTGAAGTCGAGTGCCATCTAATCCAAGACACTCGCCCACTAATCACTCATGTTCTTAATTTTCTGCGCCCTCCGCGTGTCAGATGTTTATCCCATCACTTCAATCCAAGGGTTTCCCACAATAAAAACGGTGCTTTGATATCCGCCACAGTTGGTTTTGACTCTCCTGATTCCGTTTGTTTTTGATTGAAAATCTTGATAAGCGTCATTTTAGAACCTCGCGGTGGTTTTTTTTTTTCTTTGAAAGAATATTTAAATTTCTGTAAAAATATAAAAAAAAATAACTGTATTGACTTTGTAATGAGTACTCTATAATGCAGTACTATAATTTAATGTTTAATAACTTTCCACAGTGAATGGACATACATACTGCATTTTCTTTCACAGATATAGTACAAAATTCTGCATATATAATAATTTAATAATAATTATCATAATAATAAGGCGGTTAATATGTCTCGTATCCAGGCTATGCTCGCTCAAGCGAATTCACACTATTATTACCCCAGCAAATCAGATCACTCTAGGAATTTCTCAACTCCCCGGGAAGCAGCATACAGTGCCGCAGCCTTTACAAGCGCTGATCACTGGCATTCTGACAATATCTTCTACTGCCTGTAGTCAGGTACCCATTTTTACATTGAGAGTGGACTGAAGAAATTGTGAATGAAATGCTTTCCCAAGGCACTTACAACATGGCCGTGGTCGGGAATCGAACCAACGACCTTTAGATCGGCAACGTTGCCTCAAAAATTCACATGTTAAATTTAGGCAGACTCTTTCCTCTCTTAAGGTCAAATAAAGCACGCGTCTTCATACAATGACAAAGCGAACGGGTAGAGTTCAAGTAACGCCTATACATTTCATTACAAGACCGCCTACATCCATGAAATCTGACAAGCCACCATTTTTCGCAGTATGGATTTACATGGCTACTTTAGTTTTTTTCTATTAAAGGAAGCGTTATATTTTTTAAAAGAAACTGATTATTTTTGGTAAAAATTTCGTATAACCGAAAGATTGTTGTTTTAGATATACTGTAATAATAGTTGCATGGCTTCCCTCGGTGAAAGTTCACGGATCAAAGTGTTCATTACCACGCTTTGCTACTTGTCCCCAGTAGACACATCAGAAGTTCGCTGTTCAGGCATGGAAATCCATTCGAGGAATGGGTGTTGTTAAAAGTCTGGAACTGAATGCTAGAAATGCGATGATTTAATAATATTAATTTTTTTTAATGAATGAAAACTGGTTTCTCTATATGGAACTTTTGAGGTCAATCATTACCTTAATTTTACTTCTTTTAATGTAGCATTAGACAAAAAAACACGTACTGGTTGGGCCGTTACCTGGGCGGTTTTTATAATCTCTTTAAGCGGTTTTGAGAGACTTCCAAGTAATTTAATTTCCGTAGATAAGATAAATGAGGGATGAGATTGATTTTTCAAGAAATCTTTTTGAGTTATCTGATCATTTGATAATATTACGGATCACTGACTGCTATGTTACTTATATCTTCATAGATCAATCTTTTCATTTAGTATCTCTGAGTGGAATACATGTATCTATATGATATGAGCTGATGTTTGTAGTCACAGTCATAGGCAGCTGGCTTATCTCAGAAACAGGCAATTTGCAAACTGGGTTATTGTGGTACCAATACAGCCATCTAATGTCATAGACAAAGTAAGTCACAGAGTCATTGCGTCACGGTCATTCGGCATTCCACTTTCGCCTAAGTCATTTTCTTTGTAAGTATGATCCTCTATGTATCTTCTTCTTTCTGGTAAATGTAAAGGTCTGACTTGTTATTGTATCCCAATTAACAAGCTAAACCACATCTACCTCATTGTTTTGCTATGAGCAACAGGCTGAGAGGGCTAAATTTCTCAAAATTTCAAAAAATGACTTAGGCGAATGTAGAATGAGCAAAACGATTGGTTAAAAAACACCACCGACGTTTGAGATTGGCATTATTTTCATGCGATGTCAAATACAGTTCTCTCCCTCTCTTTAAAAAAAAAAAAAGTCTAACAAATGAGAAAGGCGAACTGACATTGTGTTGCATGGAATATCGGGGGATTTTTGTCTATGTGTGTATGTGTTTGCTGTTGTGGTTGTGGGCTTGTGAACATGTGCGCAATGAAGAAAGGGAGGATGGAAGAGGCATTGGCAGAGATTTGCTTACATTTATTGTTCATCCCAGAGGACAATAGCAGGGTGTCAGATAACTTGTCCCAGATTCACTATCCTAATGACTTTGACAGCAATGGAAATCGAACATTTACACGTTTTCGACATGCTGATATCGAATTTCAACTGACTCCATATACCGGCTTAGCGCAACCTCCGCTTGACTGCATTCACGACATAATCATTAAGAGAACTTTTTTTTTATTTTTGTATCCAATTGCCAAGTGCTATACGAATGGGGAACAGCCTTTCAGCAGAAAAACACCATGATCTAATATAGCTTTCAACAACACAATCCAATACAATACAACACAACACAACACAACACAACACAACACAACACAACACAACACAACAGTACAGTAAAACACAATACAATACAATACAATACAATACAATACAATACAATACAATACAATACAATACAAAAATACAATACAATACAATACAATACAATACAATACAATACAATACAATACAATACAATACCATACCATACCATACCATACCATACCATACCATACCATACCATACCATACTATACAATACAATACAATACAATACAATACAATACAATACAATACAATACAATACAATAACTTTATAGTTCAGACATACAGAACACACATATGAGCAAATATTGAGAATGTTACGCCACGTTGCAGCTCCCATTGTAATTTAGTGTAGATCTGTTTTAATGCACAAAACCACAAGCTAAACTGCCTTCTCTTAACATTTTTAACTACTGTCCACTGTTCAGACCTCCCTTTGCCCAATTCTTAGCCCCAGAAAGAACAATGTTGAGTCGCCATGCGTGGTCGAGAAGTTGTCTGCACAGTGAATCAACTCATTCGGGAAGAAGAAGAAGAAGACAATAAGGAGAGTAGAAGAAAGAAGAAGAAAAGAGCAGAAACAGACGAAGAGGAGGAGGAAGAAGAAGTAAAAGAAAAGAAGGAGAAGAGGAGAAAAACAAGAGAATGACAGAAACAGAAGAAGTAGAGGATGAAGAAGAAAAAGATAATCGCAGTACTCTTTAATGGCAACTTTTTTCAGCTTATGTTGAGCTGCTTTTAAACGAAGTCAACTGTATGTACACGTATTATAATCCTTGCCTACTCTCACCATCAGGCAGGAAACCGAGAACAAGATACTCCAATGATATTTCTATTCTTCACATGAAATATTCAAGTTCTCAAGATCTGCCTGTTGTAAGCTGAAGTCTATTTTATTTTGATTTTGTTCAAAAGGACATGTGAGATTTTATGGCTTTTCTTCGTATTGAAAGAGGATCCAGTTAAAGAGATTTAAATGTGCTGTGATAAAGATTCAACAAGTTTGTGAAATATGCTTCCATATTGTAGATGAGCTACATTTCAATGTGATTTTTTTGAAAAACGATATTTCCTATCTACTGTTGAGAGATATTGTAGCTTTAAAGTGAAGTTGAGACAGCAGTTAGTTCAAGTTTCATGAGGTTAATTGTTCTATTCTACAACTTTCAATGGTGTCTACAAATTTCATCAGGTAGAGCTGGTGCTGAATCTAGTTTCAGCTGGAAGAACTTAATCAATTCGCTCCGCTTCACCGCCATCCAGATAATCGCAACTTCCACTCAAGCGCATCATATTCCACACAACAAAATGCTATATTTCTTTATAAATGTTGCTGGATAATCGCAGCTAATCATAATCGCAACTTTTTATTTTATGTGCTCATGGGGACTTGCGATTGAGCGGAAGTAACTGCACTGCATAGTGAGAAATCGGTTAATAAAATAGTCGCCATTCTGCCCATTTCGATAAGCACGGATACCTAATACGCGTTGTGCAGCGGTTTAGATATGAAGCCAATGTTTTTTTCACCGTTGACCTTATACAGTTTTACACCTTTCATTAACTTATCCAAGGGTCCCATGCCAAAATACTTTCCAAACATGTTGTTCAACTCTTCCTCCAAATTTTGACACAAAGACAAATGCCCCTAAACCAGTTAGAGGTTAGGCAATGAAGCAGGCTATCTACTACTTTAGGCTTATTCATTCAGTAACCATGGCAACCTATTCACCTAGCAACAACCACTGACTTTATATTTGAGTATCTAAACCTCATCTATCCTGAGTCTACAAATTCCTTTGCACCTATCTAACCAATCCAACCATTTATCCTCTCCCCATGGCCAGTTTTCTGATTTTAGAGAGACTACTTAAAATTGCATATTTTTATGCCAGATGCTGTTGGCATTTTTATACTTTTATGGAGTGTGCGCGTCAGTGGGAATGTCCCGTTACGTAATGTTTGGAGATGATTCCTGAAACCACCCTGTCTCAAGACCGGCAACAAACTTTATGGTTTCTTTTCCGGAATAGGTCCATCTTTTGTACTCGTACACTGTCTTTATTCAAGTTGCGTAATAACTTTTCAAGCAGTGCGATCTACAAACAAACAGACGGAAAAACAATCCCTTGGGTAGAATGTATAACTAATAAGTAACGAAATAGATTTGTTAAATAGATGTGAAAATAAACACAGTATTATAATTAGCTCTATTCAATAAATGAACTCAATAAAAGAGAGTTCGTCTTTTATCTGCCGCTAAATTTTCTTTATTGCTAAATCTGAATTCTGTTATGTTAATTTTGACTTATGTATGTCGGTAAAATTCGATATTTGCATTTCATTGCCACAAAGACCAGACTTTTTTTTTATTTTTTGAGGGGTAAGGGTGAGGAGGAAGGAAGGTTGGGGGAAGAGGGTGGAGAATGAGTGAGGAAATTACTGGAAACTATGTCTTCAAATCAAACCTTTCTGTTGATGGAAAGTGTGACATAAATCTGCTTTGCGCTTAAAAAACGAGTTATCATTTTATTATTATTATACTTATTGTTATTATTATTATTAATGTTATTATCACTAATACTATTACTTCCACTACTACTACTACTATTATTGCTACATAAATATTACTTCTACTACTACTACTACTAATACTACTACTGATACTAATACTCTACTACTACTACTACTACTACTACTACTACTACAATTGCTACTACTACTACTACCACTACTACCTCTACTACTACATCGACCCATTAAAACAGAGCGTCAGTGGAGTTTTGGCGACAACTTGTTTTTGGCAATAGGTCTAAACGCATTTAGATACCCAGAAACAAAAGTGTCAAATGTGTGTTTGATTTTGATAAGTTTAGAGTGACTTCACCTCTAGATGGAATAGTACAAACACCAAATCAAACCTGGGCTACATTTCTTTGATTCCTGCAATTTGACAGAATAAGAAAGTATACTCCTGCCTCAGCAAAGAAACAATCGGTCTCTGGACGAGCCAAGATGGCTGCCATTAATGCGGAAGAGACAAGAAACAGTGCGCTAACTTGCGAGTGGAGCTTGCTTTATATCTTTGCCTCATTCATTAACATCCAGACCACCATTGATTCTTGTCACAACCTCCATCGATTCAAGACCGTTAGTAAGATTTCCATCAGCAAATTTGAAACCATACATGGATGCCGCCATGTTGTCCAGCATTTTCTTCCGGTTTTATACAAAAGACGACACATTTCTATTATACCTTTGGTAGGTGTGCGATCTTTCTCACTGTGACTTGCGCCCACCAATCAAAAGCGTACCTTTTGTTAAGGACTGCCCACAGAATACAAGAAAGGGGTGTGGCTTTCTAGTTTGTCAAATTGCAGGGACCAAACAAATGCAGCCCTAATTCGCTTTTGAGTGGCATTCTGAACGGGAGTCGAGTCTTATTAGTCCTACTTTATAGCCTCCAGTTCCAACAAAGCATAGCTGACTTTATTTAATCTCAACATTCAAAATCATGAAACAAGTTGCAAGATGTTGGTGATTACCCAGTTACTTTTCTATAGAAATATATACCTTTTAGTTATATGAAAACTTTGCGATTAAGCATATTGCAATACAGCGGCGTCAACTGTAAGTCGCAATGGAATCTCACTGATGGAGTCATGTACTTCCTCCCATTACCCCTCTCCCTCCCCCCACCCTCCCATCCACCCAACCTTCCCTCTCCACCTGACCCAAGTGTCTCAAAAGTTGTTTCACCAGAACTGTAAACAGATATTTGCCGGTGAAACCAATGTAATCAAGTGATACCCAACTACCACTTCATTTCTTTATTGTCTCTTTTCAGGTGCCATTGCTATTATATTGGATTAGATTACTTCATCTGTATCACTCACTCTACTACCAACACCAGTCTGGTTCTCAGCTACCAGTCTTGGTCTACATGAATTCATGACTGGCTGTTTTAATAAACTACTGATATCTCGCTCATATTTCATGTTCATCAAGGAACACCAAGACACAATCGTACCCACTTGGTGACAATCACAACAGCTTCGGACTTCAGGTTTCTTATGACGTCATTACAACGGAAACTTCTTCTTGTGGTATAGAAAGCCTTATCAATCAGTTTTGCGCAAGCACGGACTGTATTTTTTGTTTACTTTGAATGTACACATACACTTCTCAAATCTAAACTTAAGAGGTCCAATTTCGTGACAGGTTCCACACGACCGACACCAAAAAAGAAGGAAATTCAATTCCAGGAGTTATAGGAGGGGCTGCATTTTTTCCTGCATAAAACATTGCCTGATCTTGATTTCGCAGGACTCATTCCGCGCGATCTCGACCCAAAGAGGACATATATAAAATAGTGTAATTTGGAAGGTCTTAGTTGTGGAAGTGCCGGGTATATTTCACCTTAGCAGGTAAAAAAAGGGAAACATCAAAATTTTAAAGAACAGCATTTTCTACATACCGCAGCACCATTACCGGTTTTCAACATAATTGTGGTTAGGGTCATCATTTTGATTTCCTCACCGCACCCGAGTCGAGACACTCAAGTGATAGACTCTGCTGATACAAAAAGAACCTGTGTGTCTTTTAAGGTCAACTTTATAAATTATTGGCAAATATTGACCTGAATGTCACAACATCATCGCTCCATTAGTATCCTGATCAAGGGTATCAATCTGACCAGGTAGACGCACCATGCCAGTACGTTGGATGACAGACAAGGTTAAACTGGTGTAGAAGAAAGATCCTGGGTGCCGGTAACAGACACCCTCGTTAAATATTGCCAAATCTTGACTTTGGTTTGCAGCCGCACTGCATATTCCGGC
>JAWQUT010000032.1:550402-560483 GCA_033807755.1 Ellobium chinense
CCATCCATCCATCCATCCATCCATCCATCCATCCATCCATCCATCCATCCATCCCACAGGTCAGTACATGGTTTGCCAACGCCCGTCGACGACTGAAGAAAGAGAACAAGCTTTTCCCTGCTGGCGATAATAGAGATGACGATGATGACGATGATGATATAAGTGTCAATCATAGAGAGGGAAACACATCACAGGGTACAGGTAGGGTTAACGTATGAGATTCGTTTGTAAAGAGCAATATGAGCATGACATCGGAAGTCGTCTAATATGCCTAATCTTGCCTCTGTCATGATGGACTGGAAGAGATCCGCAGCTTAAAATGCAGGCTCTCCATATAGTTTGCGTAAAAAATCCGAAGACTGAATTAAGCAAAAAACAAAACAAAACAAACCGACTTAAACTTATCATGTATATCAAGTTATATATAGCCACTCGAATGCCTCACTTTTTCGAAATAATAAAAGGCAGCCTAAAATTTGAATTCCTCACATCTTATGTGAAACGTGTACACGCGTTTCTGTGTGAAAGCTTGACATAAATATTTATGTCACATACGTTTCTCTGTAAAAGATTTACATAAATGTTTATGTGAAAGCTTTACATGCGTTTCTATTTTGAAAGATTAACATACATGGCTGTGTAAACATTTTACATAAATTTCTATTTGAAAGCGTTATGTAAGTTTCTGCGTAAACGATTTTCATACATTTTTAAATACAAACTTATTTTAAAAAATCTGTTGAAGCTTTACCGTAAATATCTATATGAGTGATTTTCATAAGTTTTTATGTGAAAGCTTTATGTAAATTTCTGTGTGAAATCTTTAACACAGAACCCTGCCATTGCAATCGTTGGCAACTTTTGTCACAGAAACTGGTGCACTTTATTTTCTTATCCCTTTTGGGACAGCTTTGAAAATTCTTTTTCTTGTATAAACTTTATTCGCTCATTGAACCACAAGAAGTGATATTATATTACTGTTAATCATTTTTTTTTTGAGACAGTTAGCACTGTAAATTTGCTCTGTCGTTCTTTTCACCTCACTGTTTTAAACAAGGTACTATATTGGACAAAAATAAAGTGTTTACTCCGAAAATATGCTATCATTTCTCGAAATCACACAGAATTTAAAGATCCATCATTTTCATCTTTTTTTTTTTTTTTCAGGATCGGACAAACGGGTATTGTCAGACAGTGATAATGAAGACATCAATGTAGACATGTCAGATTGCTCTGACGTAGATGATGACGTCATTCCTTCTTCTCGTGAGGTCACGGACGGGGTCAGAGAAGCAGAGATAGCTTCATTACAAGGTCAAGGTCGGAACTTAATGAGTTCGGAGTCTGGTCAAGGAAACGCCTCAAGCAGCAGCCACAGCAGCGAGAGTAGTCATCAAAACCACCACCATCACCATTACCACAATAACCGAGATAAACACAACCATACCAGTCAAACACATGGACTTACGCCACCATCATCCGCCATCAAAGTCTCTCCGTCCACCACCTCTTCCTCGAGACCCAAAATCTGGTCCATATCGGAGATCATCAGCGGACCGTCCACGGCGTCTGAGGGTAGCCCAAGACGACCACCAGGGTCACTCCAGCTTTCTGTGCAGACAAACTCACCATTAGCATTAACGAAACCAACCCACTTAGGATCCGCCTCTGCCTTATCTAAACAACCTTCGCCCCTTTCGTCGGCCACCTTACTGACGACATCCTCTCCAGTGTCGTCGCCCACTTTTTCTTCACCATCACCTTCCCCGATATCTCCGCCAGCATTTCGGCCTATGCCACCATCCATCATGGCAGCCTCACCCCTCTTCATTCATCGGCCTGAATTACCGGGCTTTATTAGCAGATATGGGCTATCGGTACATACAAATGGCCTGCACATGGACAAACCTGCTGCTTCAACCATATCACATTCCAACAACTTCGAAGACTTCAGCAGAAACCCCAACGCTAGACACATACCACAGTCTTCAAGGTCCCAGAGTCGGAGTCCCGTTACTGATACTGAACTAGAACTCAATGCCAGTAGACTTCATGCACGCACGAACTCGACGGAGGAATGCCCAGAGACGGACTTCCGAAATGATAAACTAATCAAACCTATGCCAGTTTCGGCCATGTCATCCCCACCACGAAGAGAAAGCACTGTCAGGAGTACTGGTGCCGCCTCTGAGAAAGCTGCCAGTTCGCCTTCGTCACACGGTGGCGGAGTCAAAACCCCTTCGCCTTACAAACCAAAGACACAAAATGCCATACAGAATGGCTCGTCCGGTGCTGATGTCGCACTTGATTTGCAGACCAAGAAACGACACACAGACACCTGAGGTGAACATCTGTATATGTTATAGACAATGAATGGAAAGGTTATACATTCTGAGAAATGATCGTGGAAAGGTTTCCTGGAGCTTACAAACACGAGCCAGCCCATCAAGCGATACAAGGTCAACTGTGTGTTGAGCGCATCCGCTCTAACTAATGTTCAGCGATTGCAGGAACAATATCTTGAAACTGAATTTTATTTTTTTTGTTTTTGTGATTTTAATTCAGTTTGATTGGCGTTTCTTTACGAACGCTACAAAAGGATGTTGACTTAATACTGAATTTCGCAAGTTCTTGGGCATTAAATCAAATGCCAAAAGAGTCATTAAACTTTACGAGGTGAAACACATATAAATAATAGAATTATGGGGGCAAAATTTAAAGATCCCATGCATTGAAAATATGTCAGTAATACGTTAACTAATAAAGTGAGTTTCAACCAAAATGGATTCTGGGAAACATTTTCAGTATGAGAGCAAGTCACTTATTGTGAGAGATCCGTCTTTCGAGGAAGACCTTTGGCAAAACGCAAGTCTTTTGGCTTTTTATTTCCTGACACTCAAAACGGACTGAATCACGCCTCGGTAATGATCGTAAGTGACATAACACTACACTGGCCCGGAAGAGATCAAAAGTGTATGTAAATGTATTTTGCTTTGAAGCACTTTGTCTTACCCCACGATTGGTACTACATGGTAGAGATGGTTTTATTAAAGGAGAAAGGAGCAGGGTAGTTATTTCCTTCGCAGCTTATAACTTTACAATATTTTTTTTTCATAAAATGTAAACCGCATATTTTTTTCCTTTTGTCTGATATTTCTGAGAAAACACAGCAAGAATGTCGAGATTTTCACTCCGCACTCCGCACTCCGCACTCCGCTGTTACTGGCGCTGCATGACGTCACAATGCGAAATATTTTAGGCGACGACTGATTTAGGCAATTTGCATATGTATCTGCCCAATCATCTGCTAGCGTATTCGCTTTATGACATCACGCAGCACAGGTAATGGAGACATACATGTTTTCTCAGAAATGATCAGGCGAAAGCTAAATGTCCGCGTTTTAAAGTTTTTAAGAAAAATAATCTGGCTTGTTTAGTATGTAAAGCAAATATCTACCCCTGCCCTCTTTGAGCCAATAAACTGTTTTCTCTACTGTTACAAGAAATTCCACAATATCTAAGTCTTCTTTAACTATTTGCAAATTCAATAAGCTTTTTAAAAATGATATTCAAAATATAGATCTTGCAGTTCGTTTTCGAGTTGTGAACCGATACATCAAAACGTGTAAACAAGCTAACCTGTTTCCTTAACGACAAGTGCTCCGCAGAGAAGACCACATTGAAACCGAAGGGAATGACCCAAGCTTCAGGTTTAATTTACAAAATTAGGAGAGAATGTAAAATAATTCGCAGGTAGGTTCACAAACCTAGGGCCCATTCTCCACATTTACTGTCTTCCTAAGGCATGTAACAGCATGCTATTTTCAGCCAATTAGAAGTCTGTAACCTTTAAGAGGCAGTGTAAATAGCGCAGTGTGGCCCAGTGGGTATGAAAATTGTTTCAAGCTAATGTAAAAGATGAAAAACAATCCTGGTTTTTAATGATAAAATTTAACAACTGCAATGATACAATGATATGTCGAAGGCTGAAGGCTGCATGGTGTGATCAAAGTCTTTTGAAAAAAAGCTTGAAACTTTAAAGGAGCCTTAATCCGAAATAGCAGTATGTTGTTAAATGGAAGCGATTTTTGCTTTGTTTGGTCAAAGAGTGTTTGAGTGTTAAATCATCGTCATAATAATTTTTTTTAAATTTTTACTTCATGTATGACCAACAAGTTGATTGTTGTCCCTCGTATCCTGTATATATTGAGTCATTTCAGTATGTTTGACTGTGAACAATATGTGTTGTGAACCTAGAGCAAGAAGGGCGTAACTTTATTTTCAGATTATTCTTTAACAGACTACTTTATTTCTTGTGTTCTGAAATACAAGAAAAATCAAGTTTCAGAGAAATGTCATAATGACACTATTCTGTTGGGAAAGAGGGAGTGTGTGTGGGTGTGTGTGTGGGTGGGAGTGGGNGGGGGGGGGGGGGGGGGGGGGGGTGTAGATGAAGGAGTGAGGGGTCTTCGGGGATTTCAGATGCGTGATGAAGACGGACTGAGGAAGCTGTCTTTTCCTACTCCTCACTTATTACTTACCTTAGGATGACTAAACTTTTAGGGTGAGTTACATACGTACTTACCTAGGTTTCAGTAAAAATAAAATTAAAATATAAAAAAGCAAAATGTTTTCTGTGGATGTTGTTTTCATAAATTTCTTTTTAAATTTTTGGTAATCCTCATTGTCTTACGGTCAAGTAGTCGAAAGACATGTCGGGAATTCTGTTTTGATTGGCTGACAAAAAATTTGAAGTTTCATTTGTGTAAATCCTGTATGTTGCCACGGGGGTTGGGGCTGCATATAAGTACATAGTGCGTTTGATGTAGGTGCCAGTAGTTGCTGTTGATATCACAATGCACCGTGAGTGTGTGTATATTTCACACATTACTCACAAGATTTGCGTGGGTATTAGCTATTAAGAAATACATGTGGGTAAAAAAAATAGAACCACACATTTCAGGCTATGAACCCACATTCGTCTATGTTGTTTTGCTGGTCAGATTGTAATGAGAGAAAATATGTAAATATATGTTCAACTAAATTGTATCGTTTGTTTGAAGTCAAGAAAGCTTACCAATAAATACTTACACACTTTGATAATGTTGAGTGTTGAAACAGACATGGCTCGGGTGTGCTTTTAATTGTCTGTTAGTTGTTTGTGTGTGCAACTGTTTCTATTCGTCTTTCAAATGAAAATGAAAATAGGACTTTCATTTATCCCATAGGAATACTTGTTTTAACTTGCGTCTGCAGACAGAAGGTCAGCCGGCCTATTGCGCATGTGCGGAAAAAGCAATCAGCTGTGTTGACATGATCTCGAGCGAGGCCGTGTGAGTGTAGGTTACCGGTAGCCTAGACTAGTCTACATCTCTAAATTATCAGGAAATTCTAAGTGTGCAGTCTTGTTGCACAGTCACTGTGTTTATCAAACTGATCCACAATTCCACATTTGTCGGTAATTGCTGAGGTTTAGACTATATTCACAGCTGACCCAACATTTATTACGCGCTGTCTATCTTATCCTTTCAATATGTTATGTCTGACCCGGTTTCCAATGTAAACACGGCTGATTGCTTTTTCCGCACATGTGCATTAGGTCGGCTGACCCTCTGTCTACAGACTAAGTCTTGTTTTACAACGTTCTATACTGTAATCTATCTCACTTCAAATACATGCACATTGAATAGTATACACAACATAAAGCACTCTCAATCCACATTCGCCCGGTCATTTTTTGAGGTTCTGAGAAATTTAGGCTTCAGTCTGGTGCTCAAGGCAAAACAATGAGGCAAATGTGGTTTAGCTTATTAAACTAAACGAATCAAAACTCTACAGTTTGTTTAATAGCAAAAGATTATCAGTGAAAGTTCACAGTAATATAAACATCTCAAATCATTTTTTTAAAAAAATGACTTCGGCATATAGAATGTGCCTCACGAATATCTCATGTACAATACGTACACACAGAGTGGTGTACATGGTCCATGTAAATGCACCACGCATAGGTAAAATGTAAAACAGGATCATTGATACTCACCTCCCCTCACCCCCCCCCCTCCCCCNCCCCCTCTCCACCAACCACCAGCACCAGTTCTAAATACAGTGGAACAGCGCTGATCACACTTCCCACTTCAATACTCCTACTATTTTGTTCTTTGTAGAAACAATGTAGTTTAGCCCATTCTTCTGATAACACACTCTCCAATGCTTGGTCCGAAGCGGAGATTGTAGGCTGTATATATGTAGATTACGCCAAATTCGGAAAATGTAGACTGAGCCAAAATCAGAGTGGCGTGAAAATAGACTACTGATGTGTCTTAAGTTTTTACAGTAATTTTACAATCGTCAAAGCTATGACACGTTACCTCGATCCCTCCCGTGTGACATTTTTGTTTAAGGCACGATTTGTTGCCCTCTGCTCACCCTCCGGGAGGTGGGAATGGTATTTCAACAGGATAATATTATACTGAACTTTAAATCAGCCATCGTTTAAAACTGATTCCACAAAAATATTTTTGATAATATTATTAACATGACATTTATTGTATATACGTTTTTGTGCCCCAAACCAGAAATATGATGTTCCTTGAAAACTGTCCGGTCTGATATTTCGCAATGTAGCTTTTCTTCCACTTTCCTACGAGAAACTGGCTTCTGATCAAGATTTTACATTTTGATGCAAGTTGCAGACTGTGCTCTTTTCAAGACTTCCAAAAATATAAATGTCCAAAAATATAAATGTGTTAAATATCTTTGGATGGTGTGTGGAAAAACTGCTCGTGTAACGGGCGTGGAAATCTTCTGGGTCTGGCCTGCCACAACGGAATTACTGGACTCTCATGTATTCCTCATGCACTTCAATGGTATGCCCAGTGAAATTTCAGCTTGTCATTTATGGCAAGGCTGCGAATAATTATGTGGTGTAGTTTATTAGTGCTTAAAACTGGCTCAATCCGTCGGAAATTTTGGCGCACATTGTATTAAAATTTCTGGCGCAATCTACATATATTTTGGCGCTATCTGCATACGTCTGTTTGAAGACTGGGGGTGTTATCAGGATTCGATTGTTCTTATCTACACTTTGATTGAGTGAAGATCTGAAACTAAGTATATTTTCCAATAACACAACAACATAAACTTATCAATACCAATACCTCAGACAGTTTTATTTTTTAGTATGGTAGTTTTAAAAAACAAAACAAAAACATGCAGATTGAATGATAAAGGTGATGACAAGTTTCTAAACTGAATAACATGACACCAAAATATGCATTTGATCAAATCTGTGGAATATTACTTTATACGTTAGTACAAATGATAATTACAACGAAGTCGGCATTTCTTTAAGATTGAAGCAAGCAAATTAAGCTTTTTTATGTGCCATTAAAATCGACTTAGAACCATTGGAAGACACTACTACTGTACATATAATGTACTTACTGTACATTGATAAAAACCGTAATAATAATTATAATGATAATACTAACGTTGATAGTAATAATAATGCCGCAGTATAAAAGTCTTGTATCCAGGCTAATGTCTAATTCACGCAACTTTACATTATTAATACCCCAGCAGCCCTGATCACTTTAGGACTTTTTCAACTCTCTGAAGAACATGCAAAGCCGCTGCCATTTACAGGCGCTGATCACAAGCATGCTGGCAATATCCTCCATTGCCTATAGCCAGGTACTCATTTTACAGACAGGTGAAGTGAAGGAAACTTCAAAACCTCGTGGCAATAAGTTGAAAACCATGTTATATGCAATACAACATCGGGAAAAGAGCAGAGTCTCTCTTTAATTTAACAAATTTATTGATGAAAAGCAAGATCATAACTGAAGTACATAGGCGAATAACACATTACAACAGACCACGAGACAGCATGTAGATATAAAAACTTCACTTCACAATGGTATTAACTTCATTAAATGTTGGTAACTGAGAATTTGCGCATTAACGATGGGATCTCTTACCATCGTAGGGACTACATTGACTCTACGTGTTGAACGTCACAAAGGGTGCATTCAGCACGTCACTAAGGGTGCATTCAGCACGTCACTAAGGGTGCATTCAGCATCGATGCACTAATGGTAAGAGATCTCAGCGGTGTTGTGCAAGCCCTCATTTACCACCCGGACTGTACCCCTCTATTCTTGAATGAGTGTTCGATAGGCTTTAGTTAAGGGTTATTTGAATTTTTAATGGAACCGATTTTCTAAATTTAAGGATTTTCTTTCCCCCGAAAACAGAATTAAAAAACATATGCATTTTTCATAAAACTGTAGCTGAGTGCGTCCACTCTAATTCTCAAGAGCAATTTTTAAAACGCGAAACAAAAACGACGTTTAGGTCTAAACTGTGCAGCATTGCCTTGTTTGGCCACAGACGATCTGATTCCAGCCCCCGAAATGGCCGGTGGCACGACTGTTTGACAGAGGGTAGAGAGGTGAAGTGTGTGGTGAAGGAGCATGTGAAGTGTTCAGACAATGGAGGAATACTTCAGGGCGATACTTTCCACCCAGCACACAATGTGATAAGGTGTTTACAGCACTACTTGAAAAGATTTTCAACATTATGACAGAACTGTTGAGGGTTTTGCGTGAAGATGAGTTTGGAGAGTGGAGCATATGAGGGAGAGAGAAAAAGAGGGATAGAGGAAGGAAAGAAAGAAAGATGAATGAAAGAGAGGTGTAAGGCTGGGTGGGCACACATTTAGGACTTGTAGGACCCCTTCCCTCATCCCCTCCCCTCCTCCTTCTGCCTCCTTCTTTTTTTTCTTTTTTTAACTTTGTTTCTCTTCATAAACATTTTTCTCGTCCTCCAGCGAGGGGACCCCTGAGGAAGAGAGGACTAGAGAGAAGGAGAAGGGAAGAGAGAATGTTGAATAATAGAAAAATGTAAGGCTACGTGAGCGCCGATTTAGGAGTTGTTGAGACCCTCTCCATCAAACAATCTCTCTCTAACTCTGTTTGCCTCTTGCTTTTGTTTTTGTCTCCGTTCTGTTTCTCTTCATAAACAATTTTCTCGTCTCCAGCATGGGAACCCCTTAGTTGCACGGGGCCTTAGACCTTGGTCAAGAACAATAAAGTCATTCTATTGTCTTTGATCAAGGTTCATTTGACCTATCCCTGAACTGGGCGTCCGCCACCAGGCTAACTCTATACAAACTTCGACCGAGCTGTAGTGGTGCTATACAAGGCGAAAATACCCAGTTTATTTCTGGTGACTGTCCACATCAGAATCCGTTGTGGTAATCGAGCAAGCAAATAGCGCTTCTACTGTGAAGAATAAATGGAAATGAAGATGGTACTTTCGTGTTGAAGTGATGCAATGCTGTTTGGACGCCACTGGTGTGGGCCTAGCCTGTTAGTCTTGGGCATTTCGGCTGTACGTTGATTGCTTTAGAATACAGAATACAGACAATGCCCGAGCCAGATTAAGTAAGAGAAGAAAAGGGCGAGACAGAGAGAGAGAGAGAGAGAGAGAGAGAGAGAGAGAGAGAGAGAGAGAGAGAGATAGAGAGAGAGATGCCACAGTTTGAATATCATAAAGGTACCTTTCAGGGCACATTACTACACAGATTTAGAGAATTCGGATTAAGAAAGTGAGAGAGTAAAGAAGAAAGGGAGGAAGACAAATGGTTTCAAAGCGTGAAGAAGACTCTAAACTATTGAGGAAGGGTGGACAGGTCGAATGAAGGAATACTCTAGAGTAAAAAGAAAGACGAAGCTATGCTGAAAGTTGCCAAAATAATGACAATGAGAGAGAGAGACACAGAGAGCAAAAAAAAAACAAAAACATGATTGGCTGTCTAGTTAAACTAAATAACCGACTGATACCATCCAATATTTAATACATAAGTACGGACAACCAGAGCCATGGCTAGCACCTTCGCAGCCCTCAATACACGGAGTAGATTGTCTCCCCCCCCCCCCCCCCCCCCCCCCCCCNGGGGGGGGGGGGGGGGGGGGAGTAGAAGGGCCCGAAAGAATAGAAAAGAAAAGTAGAATAAAGAGAGAGTGAATAAGAGAAGTGAACAGGTGAGAGTGAGGGCCAACAAGAGATCGTTTTTGCG
>JAWQUT010000032.1:560500-589068 GCA_033807755.1 Ellobium chinense
GGGGGGAGGGGGGATGAACGAGGAAACTATGCCCCCACTGTCAACGTAGTGCAGACAACGGCACGGACAACATGGTATCTAGAAAGTAACTTAACAACATTCTGACAGATCCCACTCTGTATTTTAATTTCGAAGATCAAGTTCCTTAGTTTGACACAATCACGATTTGACATTTTGACACATAACCCGAGTGCCCCGCGCTACCGGCTGTCACACTGTCAAGATTTTGAGGACAATGTCATACAGTCGACTCCGCTTAATCACAGTCCAGATAATCGCAATTTCCGCTTAACTGCAACATTTTTTATGAAAATGTAAAGAAATGCTATACTTCTCTAAAAAAAAGTCACTGGATAATCGCTATTTCTTTTAATTGCAACTTTTTTTATGCTCCCGTAGAGTTGCGATTAAGCGGAGTTGACTTTATTATAAACAAAACTTTCCTTCAAATGACAGGTAATCGACTCTTCCTCCTTCTCCTTGTTCGATCAAAAAGTCAATTCTGGCTGGTCGAATTCCGTATCAAAAAGATTATCACGAAGGTAAGAATATGTCAAACTGGCGTATCATAAAATAGCCACTTTTCGGGAGGAATGAAAAAAATGCTTATCTTTTTAATTTCTTGTGGTAGGAAGGTGTGCTTTGGAGAAAAATGAAACCAAAAAAAATCCACTCTGCAATAGTGTCTTTTGCCATTTTCAGTGTGAGCTAAACAGTTAAATGGGTGTGTGTGATTTATAATTTTTCGGAAAGTTTGTCACGATAGTTTAGAAGCACGTGTTTATTGACAAATTTATCACTGTGGAAGACAAAATATCTTATCTGTGATGGCAACATACGGTAGTCAAAAATTGTTATTACGGTTGTCCGAAAGCAAACTTTTGGTTCATAGTCGTTCTCACTTACTTTTTTTCCGTTCACAAGCATACCAATCTGAACCAAAGAAAAAAAAAACAACTACAAAATAGTAGGTTGCCACAAAATCTGATACTCATCAAAATTACCTCCCTTTTTGTCCTAATCTCTTTTGTTGACCTTATATACTATAGATCTACCTACAACCGCGAACGCTGTCGTTCGCACCCACTGACATACAGCTGATTAGCATTAACAATCTCCTAGTATGTCACCCATTAATACTCGTGGCTCTGATTATCATCAGAATCTAATAGTGGTGGGCCGATACCGGAAAATTTTAAGTATGGCGATTATCAGCTTTCGTGCCCTGAATATCGGAAAGTATCGATTCCACTCCTGGGAAGCAGCTTGGCTTAACGGTTGGGGCGTTGGACTCAAGATCTAAAGGTCGAGGGTTCGATTCCCGACCACGGTCGTGTTGTAGGTGCCTAGGGAAAGTATTTCATTCGCATTTTCCTCAGTCAACCCTCCTGTGAAATGGGTACCTGGCTATAGGCAGTAGAAGATATTGTTAGAATGCTAGTGATCAGCGCCCGTGAATAGCTGCTCCCCAGTATGCTCCCCAAGAAACAGAGAATGTCTTAGAATGAACAGGCCTGCTGGGGTAACAATAATGTTAAGTTGCGGGAAAGGGCAATAGCCTGGATACAAGACTTGTAAACCACATTATTATTAGTAGTAGTACTATTATTATTTCGATTTAGAAACTCAGAACAGAGCAGACATGGCTAATCCTTGTCATTGCTTCAGCTTGATGGACTGATCTCAACCGAGGTTTAGACCGAAGCGCTCATTGCGAGGCTCCACCGATCTATGAGTGCTTCGGTCTATACTGAGGTTGGGATCAGTTCGTGAAACAGAAACACTGATGAGGATTTTCTTTCTCATTTAAGATTTAGTAACATAGTTACATAAAATAAACCACCCTTTATTGTTATAGATTGTTATAGAGTAGACTTTGTCAGCTTCTGACATGCTTCGACACTAGCTTTCAGCTATGTTGCCCATGAATATTACATCGCCTGGCGAATCTATCAGTATAAAACTGTGTGTGCATTTAGCCCATTAATGCACCACTCTTGGATGCATAGAAAACTGACTTTCCCAATTACAATATATTTTACCGTGGCAAGTAGTTACAAATTGCCTGTTGGAATGTTTCAATAATCACATTTTTGGGTAATCTGCCTTGACAACTTGAATGTAGCGCGTTTTGACAATGCAATTTTCTAGACGAATAGAGTGACGTATTTAGGTATTTAGGTAGACAGATCATGAGGTCACGTGGTTTAGTAGACAGTGGGATGTGGAATTTTCCTGCAAGCAGTGTAAGAAGTCTCGTCCTGGATTGAGAGAGAATATCTCACACTCTTGTGAATGAGAAAGTTCCAACTCCTTCAGAACTGCTGCAGGGCCAGTCAATCTAGGTAAGATGAACTTAAATCGTCAGATCGACACGGAATCGGAAATCCAAAGCTTGAGTTTTGATACCAATAATGAAAATGCTGAATATTAAAGTAACGATACTCTAAAACGATACCCTCCGCCACCAGGATCTTGTCGCAACATATCATTCACCATTCATGAGACCAGTATGTACTTTCTGTGTATACAGGTAAAAATGACGTCCGGAAAATTTTAAAACAAAACAGAGCTATGTGTTCATCCATTTAATTACAATATGCGTGACCGCAAGTTCTGCTTAATGAAAACATTTTTGAAAGTATAGGATACTGTATTGTGTTTATAAAAATCACAAGGTAGTCGAACTCCTGTTTAATGGCATCTTTATGTCGGTGGTTGACTTATACAATAAATTTTTAATGGCTGAATAGTGTGAGTTATCTTCACTTTGAAATTATAGTCTGCATCGCTTTATCGCATTTCCTTGGAGAGAGGACAAAGGATGTTATGAACAGGATTTGTGATAATCCATTGATTTTAATGGTAAACTTTAATAAAAACAAAATGTTGTCTCAAAGGCCAAGAAAAGTGATGACGTGTTGATAGAAGTTCTTCACAATCGTAGTTTTACGATGAGAATACACACGAATTTGTTATCACAGCGTGCACAGAGGGAAGCTATACACCGAAGACACACAACGAAATCTGCCATTGCAGCCTTACACAGAGGGAAGCCACACATCAGTGACACACACAGAAACTGCTTTCAAGCCTTACACCGAGAGAAATAAAAACATCCAATTTACACACGGGTTTTGCCATCTTGGCCTTACACCGAAGACACACACACACACAGAGTCTGCTATCACGGTTTTACACCAAGGAAAGCTACGCACCGAAGACACACCCAGAATCTGTCCCCATGGCCTTGCATCGAAGGAAGGATTACAATTAGGATATATTTATACGGAAAGGAATGTCATGGCCCCTACACCCAGGACACACGGAATCTGCTATCACACTTTACCATGGAAAGCTATACACCGAGAACATACAAGGAATCTGCTGGCACAGCTTTATACCAAAATAAAGCTACACACCGAGACACAGATGGAATCTGCCGTCATAGCTTTACACTGAGGAAAGCGACACACCGAGGACACACACAGAATCTACACCTCTCATATCGGGGTCTCACTGTAACAGAGAGTAGAAAAAAAATAAATGTAAAACGAAACCAAAAATTAACAGGAAGTATCACCATTTAGAAGAAGTTAATAATAAGCCGATTGCGATTAATTGAACTCCACATAACATACGATATTTCCAGATAATCTGCTTTGGCTAGGGACTCGACACACTGTCTCCTCCCTCATGCAGGCAGGCCCAGTTTCCCACGCTAAAACTAAGCCCACTAAGATCCGGATTTATTGATCTATTGAATAGATAAAATCATGACATCCAGACATAGCTTTTGGCGATGTGGAGGAATCTTTGGCAGTTGCGTTTTCCGAGCGGTGGTAGAGTTGTAAGATTAGTGTTGAAATACATTATCTTGAAAAAGGCTGACTATGAAAAGACACAATGGTAGGTCTTTATGACCTCGAACCTCTTGTTGGCAAAACAAACAAAAAAAAACCCCGCCTTATCCTGGTTATAATGTATTTTTGTCTCTTTAGGTTGTTTGCAAGTATTTCTTATTAATTTCTAATAACTCAACTAATTCGGAAACTTGGTCCGGTCCGGTCCTCCATTCGATGATTAGGGTCACTTTCTTCTGGCCGACATTGAGTAAAGGAGATTAGTCAGTCAGTCAGTCAGTCAGGCAGGCAGGCAGGCAGGCAGGCAGGCAGGCAGGCAGGCAGACAGGCAGGCAGGCAGGCAGGCAGGCAGGCAGTCAGTCAGTCAGTCAGTCAATCAGTTAGTCAGTCAGTCAGTCAGATCACTTGAAATTCGAGTTCGTGCCATTTTTATGGCGTACTGAAATTCCCGATACTGCCACTTTGATGAATTTATGGGGAAAACGTATTTTTCGCTTTACTCTGGTACACAGCGCTTCCTAGAAAATATCCAGAAAAATGGTTACATTTCTTTGAAGGCAGGGAACATTGTTTAAATATTTCATTCGTCACATGTACTTCATCATGCCAACGCTGCATTTAATGTGAGGGATCTAGTCCATGTCAAACAAAGTGGAAAAGCTAGTTTGGTGGTAGATATATTGCAGGTATATAAAAGAATAAATGCATTGATAAATACATTTATCATATAAACAGGGCCTATTTCAGATGACATAAAAGTGGGTAATATTTTTTTGGTATGTCACTCGTTACATGAATTTGACCTTTGACCTGGCCACAAATACTTTGATTGGAAGCCTTGGAAACCTGTAAGAGAATGAATATGCGACGTGGTTTTGTTGTGTGTTTTTTTGTAACTATATTTACGGCCGTGGGGGTTCCCTCTGTTCTAGAGTTTGAACAAAAATCACTCTGCCTTTCTTATCGCTTGTCATCGTTCTCTTTACGTTTTAGTTTCAGTTCGGTTAAACATTTCAATTAAAAGTACTTGAAATGTCACAGTGTTTCTGTGGTCTAAAGTTTCATCGATGATTGTCAGCTGTTTGGATCTACTTTGTGTCGCGTAAGTGTGTGTGGTCCATTCAGTTCAGTTGTGATTGATGTGTCTCAAACAGGGTGAGAGCCACTTTAGGGTCCTTTTCACGATTAAAAGTTCATAAAGCTGACAGGGGCTCGCGAATACGATAAATGTGTAACTCATTTCACAAATCTGATATCAAACAAACACTCATTACAGGCCCTCTATATAATACAGAAAAGCACACGATACAGGGGACCAGTTTTATACGTCTGAGACTGCAAGTGTTTGAGTTCGAGAGTAAAATGTGGTACAAGAAACAAAGACTCAGGCTAGTTCAGTACAAGGAATGGGCTAGATGAGTTTGGACGTGGCGGGGTCCAGTGAGTGAGTGAGTGAGTGAGTGAGTGAGTGAGTGCGTGAGTGAGTGAGTGAGTGAGTGAGTGAGTGAGTGAGTGAGTGAGTCAGTGAGTCAGTGAGTCAGTGAGTCAGTGAGTCAGTGAGTCAGTGAGGAAGTCAGTGAGTCAGTCAGTAAGTCAGTCAGTGAGTCAGTAGGACAGTCAGTCAATGTCAGTCAGTCAGTCAGACAGTCAGTCAGTCAGTCAGTGAATGCTCGACTGGCTGACTAGGCGAATATCAAACGCCTGAATGGGCCGGCAAAACTTCACCTAAACAAATCATACTGAGGAGTGACTTTATAATTCAACATCACCATGAACAATTCTCAGGCATTACGCATGCTCAGTCATTCGGGCATCGCAAACCACAACTCTAGCAATCATTACTTCCGCTTACCACTTTTCCATTGTCAGAGGTATATGATTGCCCGATATAGTCTGTTACACTGGCTTTTTTTGGCTGGTGCATGTTTTACTTCGGAAAACGAGATTTGATAATCTTTTTCTGCTAAANGAGTGATTTTAAGACAAGGGTAAGGGAGACAGTCTGATGACATCATGGGGTACCCCGATCAAGACAGGTTGGAAACACTTGTATTAGATAATGTGTCTTTTTCTCTAGTCACTGAGGCAATGGACTTATGTAAGCGGTCATTCTGTTAGTAAATTATTACTACTGATCGGTGCTTTGATTAAGTACAGCAATTGATTTAACTGGTTTAAGTTATAGGGTTTCTCCACAGAGTATTAGTTTGAGGATTGATCCTAAATCCCGTCGACGCTTATACTAAAGCGCCTTAAGGTTGCAGAAGCCAATTTGTACAGACTTCTTTGCGTCTTTTAATAAGTTTTTCTCCTCGAACCACAGGAACGTTCTGAGATGGCCATGGTTAGTCTGTAGGTCTGGTGTCATCACAGTGTTCAAATTATATATTGTTTACAGGGGGTGGGAGTGGGGNGGGGGGGGGGGGGGGGGGGGGGGGTCCTTCATTTAGATTTTTCACAATTTTAATTTAGATGAGAACGGGTAAAATATTTGACCTTCTCTTGCACACTACAGACCCCACAACTGAACTCCGTTGAAGCCATTGGAAAACTTTGCCTACAACAATAATTTTTTTTATAAATTCAGGACTGAATTTCACTACTTTTGCCGTGTGGTTTCAGGTTATACGATTATTTCCACACAATCTATCCAAAGGACAGATTTTATACTCTGCAGTTATGGACTCTGATAGTCAATTTTTTTTTTAATCAGTTAGGCTCCTGCAGACTAAAGTGTCTCAGTCTCAGCTTTAGAATTAAGCAAATTTCTCGCTTCCAATTGCGATGATACAGAATTTGCTCTTTCAATACATAATTGTATTTATTTGAAGATGGCGTTCATTGAGAATGGAATAGGCAGCAAGGGGAGGTTCAGGGGGAGATAAGGTGGAGAATGAGGAAGAGTGGGAGGAATCGAAGAAGGAAGGGGAAGAAACGAAGAAGGACGGATGAGAAGAGGGACTGATTAGGAGGAAGGAAGAATGAAGATGAGGATCAAAAAGAGAATAATGAGGAGAAAGCAGGAAGCTAGAAGGATGACTAATGGAGTATATTTCATAAACAAAGAACGTTAGTAATGTAGCAAACCTATTGAAAGTACAGTATGAGGTAGTGATGTGCTAGAAGTCGTAAGAAAGTTTGATAACAAAGGACATGGTTACTGCATCGATTATGGAGGTTTTTCAAGATGCTGTAAGATCTGAGGTCATGAGATCCCACAGTGTGTACTCAACACACACACACACACACACACACACACACACACACACACACACACACACACACACACACACACACACACACAATACACTGTATACACATACACACACACATAGCCACTTAATAACAAAGAAACAAAAATCGACGGTATCAACAGCAGTTTCAGCAGCTCCGAAAACAACAACATCAAAACAAACAGCCAGCCAACTTCATCTACATTCACGCCAAGATTAACAACGATTAACTTCACCCATCACACAAGACCTTACTCAGCTCCTTAAAGACAGAGACTCCTCATGGGGTCCCTTACTAAACACGACGCTATGTCATTCCTACAAGAAAGATGAATGAGTGTGGCTACGACTCTATGATGTACGAGTGTATTATGTTAGCTAAGGCCAAAAAGGCAGCGAGGCAGAATCTGTGACGGCCATAATAGATCCATTATGTTCCTTTTTCAATGGTCGAAATCTGATACCAGCAGACTGGATTCCTGCTAATCTTGTTGTCATCTTTCTGCTTTCCCTTCTTTCTTTCATGCTTTGCCGTATGAGAAATGGAGATTTCTGTCCACAGAATAATAATAAAGAAATATCTACAGAAGAGTGAATCTCTATAAGTGACGTCACTAGTGCATATCTTTCCTATATCTCCAAGCAAATCATACTTAGAAAGATACAGGTTAAGATAAAATCAGCTTTTACTTGCCCCTGAAAGGAATATGTATGACTGTTTTACAATGCCGTACAATGTTAAACATTTCCCTTATGATAATATATGATGTACATATATATATACATATAGAACAGTGTACATAATAAAAAATACTATAGCATCATCACAAACCAAATCTATAACATAGTCATTGTTAGTCGCCGTAGAACAGCGCCCTAGTCCTCTCTGGCTTGAAAGTCAGGTTCTGGAATCGAACACACTGGTTGTTCATATATTCCTATCCGACATCCATTTATTTTTGTCTTCTCTTTGGTCTCGTTCCACCCTTCTTCCTTCCTTTCTTCCTTTCATCCTTTACTTCCTTCCTTCTTTCCTTCCTTCTTTCTATTCTTAATCCCTTCTCTCTTTGTTTCCCATTCCTTTCTCCCGTCTTTCCTTCCTTTCTCTCTCTTTCTTTGTCCTTTCGTTTCTTCCTTCTTTCATGTCCTTACTCTTTTTAAAGTATCCTAACTCCCTTTACATTACAAGCAACATGTCGTAAATTACAGCACCTTTGATTGAATACCACAACGGCAGTGACAACAAAATACATGCCTAAATAACTTTAGGCTGTCATTAACAGGAAAAGCAAACACTGAACCTCTCTTTGATATTAAAACGGGTTTGTTTTCAAAGGTGTCGCAACGCAATAGGTTCCACTAACTTCTGGAAATTATTCTGTTCCGATGTTTTCATAATGCCTGACTAGGGCCGTAGACTAGATCAAATGAACAACGCCCCCCTTGCTGGGATTACAAAAAAAAAATGAAAAAATGAAAAAGTGTGATTATGGGAATGGCGGCGGTGCGTGCAGCGCAACAAGCTTCAAACACCGAAACGAAACGAAACAAAAAATACAACCCGAGCAAATCAAAGAAACAATCTTATCAAGTTGAGTATAGGCTTTCAAAGTTCATGGGAATTCTAACAGGCACAATATAAAGGCGCTAGGGCCTACAGACAGCCGTTTATGAAAACAATAGAACAAGCGTTCAAATGTTCAGTAAATCAAAAGCCGAGCAGACGGGAGAAGACTAAATATTATGTAAGTTTGAAACGAAGCTACGCTATCGAGACGTTTATCTCAGCGTGAAAGTAAGCCATTGGCCTGATGCTGCGTGATATTTATAATATATTTCCTCACAAAAATACTTCCTGCAAGAGTGCTGGCTTTTAATCTGATAAATGATCTGATCCATCATTCCTTTCACCTGCTCTTTGACGACGACGGCACCTCCTACCACTTTTCTACAAACATTCTACCCCTGCTTATTCGTAATTTCCAGTGTACATTCCTCGTAATTAATATCGCTGGATTACCGCAATTCCTTTTTATCACAACTGTTTCATTAGCTCCCCGGGAGTTGCGATGAAGCGTGCCATTGCAGCCCGATTATGTTGCATTTGCCAGAAAATTTGTATGGACTTCGGAAAGTTTATGGTGACGACGCCCTTCAGTGTGAAAGCTCTTGATATCTGATACGTGTTGCCTGACCTCCGACTCAGTTTTTAGGGTTGATATTAATCCAGTGGTTGGGTGCGGGTGACAAAAATGGAGTGTGTCATGCGAAACATGCGTCAGACGGTGACAACATGCGTCGACTGCAGGAGGTTCCTATCAGTGGTGGCGTCGCGTTGCTGGAGTCTAGGGTGCCAATACACAGCCTGTAATTTTTTTCCTGGGACTACATTGACATTATGATAGAAGTTTTTTTTTTAACAAAAATAGGAACACTATTGATTGAAGAATAACAATTAAAAGATATCATATATCAATGCTGTTGCAAATCGTGGGTAGGTTTCAGTACAATGGTAAAATTCTTAAAGGGGCTGAGGTAGATATTTGCTTCACAGCCTAAAAAAGTCCACGTTCTTTTTTTCAAAAACTTTCAACGGCGTATATTTCCTTCTGCCTGACCATCTCTGAGGAAACACGTTTGGAATGCCAAGATTTTTACTATATGTACGCCGTCATTACTCGTGATGCGTGACATTATATCGCTAGAAAAGCTATAGCAGATGATTGGGGCAGGCGCATGTGCAAACTTTCTGGATCAGTCGTCTGCTGGCCTAGGTTGCTTTTTGACGTCACACAGTAGGAGTAATGGCGGTGCTCGATGGGAAAAAATTCCGACATTTCTGCAGTGTTTGGTCAGAAAAGACGAAATGAAAAACATACACGATTTAAATTTTATATAAAAATAATAGGCAGTGAAGCAAATAAGCACCCCCGTCCCTTAAATTCTGACTTTTCCAAGATAGTTTTTGTTTACTTAATATAAACTTAGGTCCATGTCACAATGAGCCATACAACTATGCTCCATTAAAAAAAAAACCAACAACATGATTGTATTGGACAAATACAATAAAAATAAAAATTTACTAATGCATAGTTTACATTTGGAAGAAAGTTTTGATCACCAAATCACATTGTGGTTTACATTTTGTCTTAGCCGGAAGTGAGATTTGTTGGAGATGACTAATTATGAACTGTCTTTTACCTGAGCTTCCATAGCTTCACGTGTCACTCGACTCCGACATCTTCCCCTCAGTTTCAACCCCTTTTGTTTCCTTGTGTTTGACATAAACATTATATTTTACCTTTCAATCCTCGTCTCTCTGGGCGCTCAAACGTCAGAGATTAAAACATTATAAAAAAACATACAGACCAAACTGATAACAGTGTGGAAATCCCGCGCCTCAGGGGAGACAAGTGTCGAACGAGAGTGTCTTCCACTTTCCCACGGTGTCAAGACGAGAATATTATATGTAAAAATTAGCATTAACACCCTTAATCTGAATGCTGGCGACAATTTACAGAGATGTTAGATATGTGGAGAGATTGTAGACCGATTTGTAGCTCGAGGCATCTGTAAGCAGGTACATATTAATTTAGGATTAATCCATTTGCACTCAATGATTCTATCCTCTGACTAGACATACATGCGTTTTGATAAGGCTATTTGTGGAAGTGTAATCTCTTGTGGTAGACCGAAAAAAGAAAGTGGTGGACCGATACCTTTTTTTTTTCTTAAAGTAACACGATACTCATCCCTCGCTCTCTTACGTATCGAAAATATCGATTCTATTACAATTGTGATACAGAATACAAGGCAGATATATCAATGTTTTTGGCTACTTTCAATACTCTTAGAAGGACAGATTATCAAAGTCTGACAAACGATTACCGTTTATATCTTAAGTATCGAAATTGTGTCGAAACTCTGGAGATTAACTTTTTACAATGATATAGAAATTGCTGAGTATCAGCAGTATCAATACTCAGAAACAGTATTGTTCGTCCCCGGTATTATCGTTTTACTAACTGTAGACATCAATGGGTAATGGAGTTTTAATAGTTGGATGGAGACAGCCCTATTTGGTGTTATAAACTCCAACAATCAAATCTGGCAGTTTAAGCCGTTAAGGTACATACCGCCCATGCTGAGAAAAAAAAGTCAAATCTCATACATCCGGTCATAAACTGCTAATTTTGGGTTTAGAATGTCTGCGAGTTTTGTTAACATTATCGGTGTAGTTTTAGGAACTAAAAAACATAAGAGTAAGCAAAACCTTTATGATGAAATCAGCCTCTTCGCGCTTGTATACAGTCCAGTTTTTCTCAAATTTATATATTTGTGAAATGCGACGTTTTTTGTTTTCTTTACATTAATAGGGAAGATAATCGTTTTGATGAAGTTATTTGTGGAAGTAAATCCCTTTTATTGCTTACATATCCACTGTATAAAGAATGTTTAAAGTTGGAAGAAGACATCCCTGTTTATTGCTGTGAGCTTCAACAATCAAATATACATATATACTTTACTATCAGTATCAATATATGCACAAGCTGTATATTGGAGTATCAGAAGGGGTTGTCCTCTTAACTTAGTATGCTGGGGTTTAAGTATGCCATAAAAGCCACCAAAAGGTGTGCCCGTTTGTGAAAACTCACCACATGTTTGTTGGCGACTTTGATAAACCTTAAGGGCTTTTTTTTTTTTTTTTGCCCAAGGCGACATCCTTCAGACAAAATGGCGTCAATTTATGATCTCGCGACAATAGACATCTTATTGATATGAATATTGCAGACTTTCGTCAGCTTGGTGCAAGGAGCGTATAGCCCCACTGCATTTACATATGCAACAAAAAGTATATGTAGACTATGTAAGTTTTTGTGCAAAATGCAAAATGTTGAATTGCATTACAGAGGAAATAACATAGAATATCATTGTTGATCAAATGTCTTGCTAACTACTGACATGATAGGCTGTTAAAAATTGTTTCGTTATAAAATAAAGTTTGGACTGCATTTGTCCAGAGCCAACTTTATGCGAACTGGAGGGATACGTAAGCAAAGCAATGCGGCTTGCAGACAGTGATAGAGGACATGGCGTACAAGATGTATCAAGATATAGACGGAAAGACAGGTGAGGTGTCTATGCAACAAGAGAACTGATGGCTCCAGTTGTTAAGATATTTGTTAGTTACTGAGTTAGACATGTGCTAAGGAAAGTGGTGGCTAGTCGAGTGATAGCGAATTATCCAGTAATAATAATGACAACAATAACAATAATAATGATGTTTATTAATATTGTATCAAAGCTATTATCCGCTAATGCGACTTTACACAATTATCATCCCAGCAGGCCAGATCACTCTAGGGACTTCCTCAACTCCCTGGATTTACAGGACGCTGATCACGAGCATTCTGACATAATCTTTCACAGCCTATAGCCAGGTATCCATTTTACAGACTGGTGGACGGAAAAGTGAATAAAATGCTTACCCAAAGCGCTTACAACACGAGCGTGGTCGGGAATCGAACCCACTACCACACTGTTCCATAGCAATTAAGGGTTGTTACTTTGTTTCTGTCCTTATGATGGTTGACAGATCGGTTACAAATATCTTTGTTTCTGTCCTTAAGATGGTCGACAGATAGGTTACAAATATCTTTGTTTCTGTCCTTAAGATGGTCGACAGATAGTTTACAAATATCTTTGTTTCTGTCCTTAAGATGGTCGACAGATAGGTTACAAATATCTTTGTTTCTGTCCTTAAGATGGTTGGCAGATAGATTACAAATATCTTTGTTTCTGTCATTAAGATGGTTGGCAAATAGATTACAAACATCTTGGGACGGTTGACTGGACGAGGTATCTGGAAGGCTATCGCTGTCCTGTATCAGTGTGCCAGCAAAGTTGGGACTAACAATTTATCAGTGTCGGTATGAGATTGGCGGAAATAATATAGTTATCATTTATAAGTGGAGACAAAAAGCACAACACATGTCACAAAAACAAAAACAAAAAAAAGGGGGGAAACACGGGTATTGAAAGTATAGCGATCAGAGATTTAGCAGTAGTGCAGAATCTCAAAGTGAATTCAGTCATTTGTGGGAGACTGACTAGTGAAAAATTAGCACGTCATGTTACACCACCTGGCAACTAGATTCATCAATCAACTCTACAAAAACTAACTAGATGACTGTGGAAACGCCATCGGTCCAAAATCCAAAACAATCAAAATTCAATAGCAGCGGATAAAAATTACCCTTTGAACAGATTGTGTGAAAATAATCATATAACTGTAACTACACAGCCAAGGTGGTGTAATTCATCAGTACGTTTGTTAAATAAAGACTGGGTGTGGACAGCTTTTCTCAGTGACTTCAGCGCTTTCATTTTGTGCAAGCAAATA
Source organism: Ellobium chinense (assembly GCA_033807755.1). NCBI lineage: Eukaryota > Metazoa > Mollusca > Gastropoda > Ellobiida > Ellobiidae > Ellobium > Ellobium chinense. Next base: position 574,000 of record JAWQUT010000032.1, read on the forward strand.
GTCCGCAAAAGAAAGGCAAACTTTGTACTGTCTATTCATCTAAACTAAATTATTTTTTCAGTTCCATCACGTGACCCAGGAATTTGTGCTCACACGTTGGTTTGTTTACATGCTCTGCTCATGCATGATTACTCGTCATTTATCAAAATATCCTAGCAGTCCCTTGATCACGTGGTGTAACTGAAAATACCTCATTTGCGAAACATTTACATGAAGTACTTCCACAATAACAGCATGTATTTGGAGTACAGTGGTGGCTCCGGACCTACAGAATTGTCTTGACCATTTCAAAACGTTTCTATAGTTCGAGGAGAAGCTTTTACCATTTAACTACGGCAGCAATAAGACCCGTACTGATTTAAACACAGGGTCTTACTGGTTTTAGAAATAAGAAGTCGTTCCTGGTCCGGAATCCATTGATTCGTTTGTTGATAACATGTAAATGCAGCCAGCTCCGCTTAATTGCATTCCCTTTAATACCTACTTCTGCTTACTCACAATACTTTTTAAACAAATTAATGTCTTTTTTTTTTAAACAGGCCAACATATCACAGGACAATCGCACTGTTTTATCTCTAATCCCTGATGTTCTTTTGCCCAGGGATATTATTCCGTGGTTGTTTGGAAGTGCTCGAATAGGACAGTCGCTTTAGGGGACTGTAAATCCCACCAACCAACCAAGCAACCAAGCAAGCAACCAACCAAGCAACCAACCAACCAACCAACCAACGAGCCAGCCAGCCAACCGACCAACCATCCAAACAATCAACCAATCAACCAACCAACCAACTAACCAACCAACCAACCAACCAACCAACCAACCAACCAACCAACCAACCAATTTACCAACCAACCAACCAATCGCGACATTGCCCATGCTCCTGAGGAATTCAGAATAAGCGGAGCCCACGTGATATTATTTGCACTAATGGTAAAATAAATGATGACATATATGAATGCGGGATGATGGTACAGTATTAGTCTATCGTGCATCTTACAGATTAGCTGCAAGCGATCCAACACTTTTTCCCAGATACTCAATCGCTGGAGGATAGGATCGACGTGTAAAACTGACCATTACTCTTTCGTATTATCAGTAATTTTATTCCTGTGCCTCGAGGCCAACCTTACAGTATTCTCATAGTCACATTACATCTGATATACCATTTTACAGTCACTGTGCATGTCTTCCAGCGCAAGAAAAGGGTAAAGACTATTTGGGCAGTTGACCGATCCAGAGTTGTGTCCGTAATTACCGAAAAGCCCTGTTACTGCTATAGAAACGTGTAGATATCTAGATCAAAATAGTATTGTTTTTTTATATTAACAAGTACTTACATGAGCACAACAGCCAAAAATTGAAGACAGCGCTGAATTACTCTGAGAATGTCAGGCTAAAACTTTTTTTACAAGAAGTTTTTAATTTGCATCTCACACACAAGACAGATGTACTTTCTGATTGGTTAAAATTCAGTTCGTCATGTGACAACACTTAGCAACTTGGTCGATCGGTTGTCCACGTCATTCCCAATCTTGAACAGTTTATCGTGCTTTACAAAATCGTGACATCTTAAATTGTAGATTTAGCCCATTACTAAGTTTAGACCAGATTTTGGTCTTTCTATTGCAAAAACAAGAATTAAGCATCGGGTCTGGAGATTCCAGATTTAGATAACGAACAATTCAGGAAGACTGAAAAATGAAGTTGTCTTAATCCTATCCATATTGTTTTACAGAGAAAAGAGGGTTTTAAAACTCCCAAATTTGAGGACCATTGGCGAGGAATTTTCACCAAGAGTTCCTTTAAACAATGTAGATCAATCGTGTCCTTGTGTGAGCAGTCGGGAAGTGTGTCAGTGTCACGGGTGAACACTGGGCTTACAAGTGAAAGTTAAGGAACACTATTCAGGCAGTAGGTATTTAAGGTTTTAATTGCTCTGATGTTAGCGTCCTTGTGGTGTAGTGATAGCATGTTCGGACTTAGAAGCTGAGAGACCGCACGAGTTCGATTCCCAACAGAGAATAAGGTTGTTGTTTGTTGCTTTTTTCAGCGTATCTTTTCAAACTTGATCTTCCACAGTAATTAGGTAAAATTTCCAGTGTCCCAAGATAGTGTGAAACTGCTTCCAGAAACTATCAGATTGAGCTCATATTTCTCTCCCTTCATGATAAAAGACTAGAAGAATATACCTTTTCATCTGGTTATACATGTCTTTTGTTAAAAGATCCATTTTGGTAACGCTGAAAATCCCACTCATCCTTCCATCCTTCAGGTTGCATTTTCCTGCATTTAAGCTCTTAACGTTCAGTTCTAGATCTTCTAAAATTCCCAACAGCAAAGTGGAAATTTTCCTTTATTTATGGTTTTGTCAGAGAAGCTAGATTACACCAATAAAACTTAGTTTATTGCGTGCAGTGTTCCAGTCGATTAGACAGCTAGCCCACTGTTTGTGCCTCACTACAAGCGGTTGACATCAAAGTACTAGAGGTCAGAGCAGTCAAAGGGGTGGACAATAGATTTGTGGTAGAGACATGTCAACGGTGACAAATCACCTCGATTACCTATCTCCCCACTGCATCTTTATGTATTTCCCGGTGTCTCCACGCCCCCGCCAAAAACAAAACAAAACCCTCAGTGTGTCCTCGGGGTATGACGACTGTTATGCGCTGTTCAGATGAACCGCTGAACACAAGGGCTTTGTAGTCCGCGAAGATGATGTGGCTGATGTGAGAGTATAGTAGGAGTATCTATGGATCAACACCAATGGAAGATCAAGCCCGTGTCTTTGCCCTCAAACAGTCTTCATGTATTACAGTTTCTGATATCTCTGGTTCGTGATAACTCCCTAAGGTACACGCTGCTTAAACGGAATACAACGCAAAGGACAGAATAGAATAGAATAGAATAGAATAGAATAGAATAGAATAGAATAGAATAGAATAATAGAATAGAATAGAATAGAATAGAATAGAATAGAATATTCCCTTTGCAGCCGGGACACAGGCGACTAGGGTGGTCATTATTCTCCATTTTATTAAGAATACAAGATTTAAAAGGTTATGGAACACAGAACGCACAGAGAGGTTAGGAAATCTCAAACATATGATGATTTCAGTAACTTTACATTAAATGATCGTTCTAGAAATATTATGGTTCACAGGCCAACAACATACTGAAAAGGATGTTTTGATAAAGATAGGCATTTTCAGTACTTCCGAAAATGCAAACTCTTTATCATTTATTATTTTTTGGATAGACTAATTGTCATTTAAGAGCCTGAAACAAAATGACTTTTTTTGAAATTCTCTTTTAAGAGTTGCATTCTGGCCAGCTCATTAGATCATAGTGGGTAAACTTGTATTTGAACCCTCGCCACCTCGATACGTCTATCAATTCCTTGACACACTTCCTGAAGTTAAAAACGATAGTAATAGATGCAGGTCAGCTCTCGTAAAGTGTTCGTGAACTCTTTTCACAGAACTCTTCCTAGAAAGTACTTCTCTTCGCTTTAGAACTACCGGAAATAGAGTGGGATCAGACTTTTGCGAGTTTGACTTTTAATGGTTACAGCAAAATCCCTCACTCACTTCATCTTAAAATCCTTAATCAATTTATTTTTACATTCCGGATCTTTTGCATACCGTTTTAATACAAGAAGGCATAAGCACATGACATTTCCTGGTTTTATGGTTATATTGCACGATATAAACTAGTTGCGAAATTCACATCTAATTCTAATCATAGCATGCAAGATGATCACAGCAGTAGGAAGTGTCATACAATCATAACGCTTACCTCTGTCATGACGATCCGAACTTGAAAATGAAAGCTCTCTGTTGATAAATATGATAATATAAAGCTTAATTGTTGTTTAACAGGCATTGGATTAGAAGAGTATTCCTAACACTAGAATGTATAGTTCTGTCATCATCATCATCATCATCATCATCATCATCATCATCATTATAAGGCATTATAACTACAACATCAATAATAATGGTTTCGCAACCAGGCTATGCCCGCTCACCCAATTTCACTTTATCATTACTCCAGCAGGCCAAATCAATTAAAGACATTCCCAACTCCATGAGGAGCATTCAGTGTCGCTGTCATTCACAGTTGCTGATCAATAGCACTCAGACAGTATCTTAAACTGCCTACAGTCAGGTATCCAATTAAAAACGAATTGACTGAGGGAAATATGGATGAAATGCTTTCATTAGGCATCTACAACATGATCTTGTAGGAAATTGAACACACGACCTTCAGAGTCAGAGTTCAGCATCGGAGTCATTAGGCCAAGCTGCTTCATAACGTCTGTGTCTGTGGCAATTGCTAGATATGCCTTATACAATAATAAAACAGACGACCCAAAATAATAAACCTTACAGAGTTATTTCTAACATTACCAAACTATCACCACTACTACAATTACCAATTCGACCACCACCCCTACTTCCACTACCACCAGCACCACCACTACCATCACCATCATCATTACTGGCATAACGACTATGGAATCAACAAATTATCAGAAATAATAACATTATGTAGATTATCTATTCTGAAACTTGAACTGAAGAATTATTATTTGATAGGCATAATTATGAGGATGATGATTATAGTGAAGATGAGGCGAGGAAGAATTTGTGTGTGTGTGTGTGTGTGTGTGTGTGAAAAAAGGGACGAAATCTCAGTTGGCAACGGCTGTGATTTTGAACGACTCAACATTACAATCTCCGCTCGTTTTAGACTCAAGTTTTATCTTGATAATCCACATATCAGGAAAATTGTGTAAGCTGATCTTGAGTATAATCTGTTCCAGGCAACTACCTGCATATCAGGGTCACATGACTTTCCAAGAGAGTCCTGAGGTATCAAGCACAGATACAAAAACAAAAATAAAAATCTTCAGAAACACTAGTGGCTATTTCTTGAATATTGCGAAACGCCATCATCAGCAAGAGACTTACAATCTCAGAACTTAGCGATTGACAGACATGTAGACAGGCACATGATTAAATAAACAAATAATCAGATAAATAGGTATTCAAATGAATAAATAAATATGCAAGTTGGTGCTCTGTAGGGTCTCTTTTAACTACTTTACGTGGTCTTAGACCAGATTTCTTGTTTGCTGATATTTTTTTGGCGAGATTTGTAACCGCACCACATGGGAGTGTCTTGGAATTTCAGACTTTTAAGGTCTTGCTGTTTAAATGTTCTCATATGATGGTCACCTGTCTCAAGCGGTCACAAAGGTTCATTCCCCCATGAAATCAATATCGATAGCTTACAGTAATTGCTGGGACATTTCCAGGCCAGCTGCCGACCTATCGCAACCCGAGCCATGTCCACTGAATACATAAAACCCAGTGAGTTCCCAGTGTTATCGTGACAAAGCTTCCTCCAGACTCACAGACTCTTCTCTCCGGTATCACAGAGATTCCACTCTTCTAGAGCTGATATCGCCATCGTAGCTCTTCGCTCATCATGAAGTACTCACTCGCTATCCTCACCCTGGCTATGGTGGTTTTGACGTCAGAGGCGCAGACTGGCACAGACGTATATGGCTTCAACTGCAAGCGGGAGGGACGCCGATGCACGGTATAGAATAGACTCAGTCCTGGTCTACATATTCTCTTTCTCTTTCTCTTCCTTTGTCTTCTCCTTCTTTTGTTTCTTCTTCTTCCTTCTTTTCCACCTCCTCTCCTTCCCCATTTTCTTCTTCTCCTTTTTTTATTTTCTCCTTCTTTTTCATCATCTGCTTCTTTGTCTTCTTCTATCGGAAAGGTATAATTAGCCAATGGAGTGCAATGTCATGGCAGTTCATGGGTCTTTTCGGGATACAAGCTTGGCTGTCCCAGTAAACTAATTTCTACTACAGTTAACCACGCTTAATCGGTAGTGCTCGGGAGCTTTAAAGAATTGCTATTAATATTAAAGAGTGACTATTATCCAGTGACTTTTAAAATTAAAAGTGAAACATTTTGTTATGTTAAAAGAAAAAAAATGTTGCGATTAAGCGGAAGTTACGGTTATGCAGCTTGAGAATAAGCTGATTTAATTGCATTTTGTATCCCCTTATTTTCAGATTGGATTGAATGAATGCTGCAATTTCCTGCAATGTCGCAAAGAAAATGCGCTGTCCCTATTTCCAACCTGTACTAGTGTTGGCGGAGGGATCCAGTGCCAGGATGAGGGAGATACATGTATGCCTGGACTGACCAACTGTTGTAGAGGTGAGTATATGTCCAGCACTCACATCGTGAGCCAAGTACAGACCCTTCCGCCTCCCCTCCCCCCAGCCCTTAAAAAAAAACCAACTGGGTATGTGATAGCATTCTCTCCCACCCTCTTTCCCACTGTGAATATATATCTGACTTGTTCTCTCTGTGTCCGTTATGAAATGAAATGCATCAATAATACAGCAATAATGCAGCAGCAACATTAGTGATATCACTTTAAACCTACACCTTAAATATGAAGGCGCAACTAAGATACCGGTATTATATATTTTATCTTGGTTTTTCAAAAGATAGATTGTTGTATTTTCCGAATGAAAATTGTCATTGACTTAAGTGGAAAATTAAGAGCTAGGGATTTTCGAAGGTGCTTTACTTTTGATGTAAAGTCATAAAGTATTAAAAACTGAGAAGATTAATATCGCATTATTGTCTGGGACCGTTGAGACTACATTCCTTGAATAAAGGAAATAATTATATTATCTAGTTGAGGGCTGGCCACAAAGGGGCTGTGTCACCGCACAGACTCTGGAGGTGTCCTCTAAAAATAAATAAGACATGAGCGGACGTTGAAGAAAGCTACTCCGACAGAGCAGCACCAGGTCGTACACTACGGACAACGCCAGCAACGACGTCAAAATAATGGCATTGGCATTGGCATTGGCATTGGCAGATTCACGCTCGCAATGCAATTGTTGTATTTTTCACTTCTCCCTTTCTGCACATTCCTCCTCCTTCCCTCATATTACCATCTTTGTCATCATCAACATCATCATCATCATCATCATCATCACTGATAAATAAAGAAATGTACTAAACAAGTAATGTAGAGTCCGTGAGAAGTCACAATTATGGATATCACAGTATTCACAGATGGTTCGTTGCCAGGTGTTCATTGTCCCAAGTACGACAGAAGCTCTGTCACTTGAAGTACCATACAGTTTCAAAGAAGTATCACACTACTTTTTGCATAGAAAATCAGTCAGTTTTTATCTAAAGTTCGTTGGAGCCAAACAAGAGCCAAAGAGCCAAGCAGTTATTTGGAAGCCAAATGCATTTAGAAAAGAGCCCGAAATCTGGTATTTGGCTCCGAAAGAGCCAAGTCTGGCAACACTGAGAAAAGCCGAGAATCCGTTCGCGAAAAGGATCTTGCCGCTCCTGCGTAGGAAAAACAAATAACAGTCATCACAGCGGGTAATCTAGTCTTCCCTCAGATTACCTACACCTTCTTAAAAATAGTTTCTCTGGTGACACAGCCTAAATGCAATACATTGTGCATATACAAGCGCTGAATCTGAGACAGTGTGTGATTATCGGCGAGTAAAACTAGCTACCTGTGACAAAGTCGTTTCTTCAATGCTTGTAAATGCCTTGTAGGTGAGTGTGATGTTTGAAAATTGCACAAAACATTATGGATTAGTTCAGTTGTATTGGATAAATACAACAATGTATCGGTAACCTCAGATTCCTAGATTGCATGGACGCTACACCCCTGATCCTATCCTACCACCATCAGCACCACAAAAAAAAAAACAACCAACTGTCATCACCACCGCCACCATCAACGCCACCACCAATACGATAACCATCTGCACCAGCATCACCACGCACTACCATTACCACTACTCAGCTATAACTACGACCATTACCAATACACTTCTACTGTTGTTACCATTCCTGTCACTGTAAGCACGGCAGCGACAACTAGAAACAACTACCACTAAAAATACTTCACAATTACGCTTATCTCAGAGCAAAGCATTTATCCGCACTGGATCTAAATCTAAATAAGTAAAGCAAGAAAACTATAACAATTTGACAAATTTAATGCACGAATTTTCGGACTAGCGTCCTTCTTCAGGTGATTTTCGAAATAAAAGGGTCATTGACCCAAGTAGAAAAGTTAGAGTTGGGAATTTTCAGAGGTGCTTTTCTTTTCATGTAAAATTCTAAGGTATTGAACATTTAGAAGATTTTAAGGAGATATCACTTAAAAGAATTCAGTCACAATTATTGATATCACATTATTGGTTGGGACCGTTGAGCTAACATTCCTTGAATGAAGGAAATATATTATCTAGTTGAGAACTGGCCACAAAGGGACTGTGTCACCGCACAGACTCTGGAGTGGAGGCGTTCTCTAAAAATAAATAAGACATGAGCGGACGTTGAAGAAAGCGACTCTGACAGAGCAGCACCAGGTCGTAGACTACGGACGACGCCCGAAGTCAAAATAAAGGAACGGCAATGGCAGAATCACGCTGTCAATGCAATTGTTGTATTTTTCCCTTCTCCATTTCTGCACATTTCTCCTCCTTCCCTCATATCACCATCTTCGTCATCATCATCATCATCAATATCAACATCATCATCATTATTTGCAAAGCATTTATCCGTACTGGATCTAAATAAGTAAAGCAAGAAAAGTATAACAATTTAACAAATTTAATGCACGAATTTTCGGACTAGCGTCCTTCTTCAGGTGTAGAAAATAAATGAACTAAGAATGAAATGTCATTAAAAAAAAACAAAACAAGATCAATAGTCATGAAAAAGCTTGAACAAACACAAATATCAAGGGAACGGAACTAAGGCGAACAGTAACAATAAAGGTAAACAGTCGAACAGGACTCATCATCCTCATCATCATCATCATCATCATCATCATCATCATCATCATCATCACTGATAAATAAAGAAACGCGCTAAACAGGTAATATAGAGTCCATGAGAAGTCATTTGTACTATCGGCCTAAAGTCTAATAAAGTTACTGAAATGAAATTCGTATAGGATAAGAGTTGTATCAGCTCTGGCTGACACAAAAAAACTCGCATATGTGTATTTCCCAGGCTTGACGTGCCAGAAGTCACTGCTCACCAACAGTCATCGCTGTCGCTCTATTCTGGGAGGCGGCGGTATCGGAGGTGGTATCGGATGCAAGAGATCTGGGGAAACTTGCCTGCCTGGACTGTCCAACTGTTGCATGGGTAAGTAATTGAATATGTCCAGGGGCTTAAACTACACACAGTCAACTCATCATTATCGCAACTTATTGGGAAAAGAGAAAATTTTGCGATTTAACACACTTGGGTTTATCTAGTGGTTTTACATGAATAACACAGTTTTCTCTATTGTGAAAGATATTGGGAATTAGTGGAAGTTGGTATTAAATCAATTATGACTAAATGGAAAAGAGATCTATCGAGAAAATGATTCCAGGGATTTACAAGCTTTCACATGGATGGATGGATGGATGGATGGATGGATGGATGGATGGATGGATGGATGGATGGATGAAACAATAAATGAATACATGATATAATCTACGAACGGACAAACAGACTGGCGGTGGGCGGGCAAAATAGGTAGACAAAAAGAAAGACTGACTGACCTTATCTTTTCCTCCAGGTCTGACCTGCAAGCGCACACTCCTGGGTAATGGTCACACCTGCAGAATGTAAAGATCATCCCTACTTGCGTCACTGACTCTATTTGTCCCACTACTAGGGCAAAGACATCGTAAAAAAAAAAAAGAGAAGGTGATGAATAAGAGTAAAGATTGAATAAAAGTTTTAGAGCAGATAGCAAAATGTTTGCTTTTTCCACTTTGTTTGTTTGTTTGTTTTGTTTTGTTTGTTTGCTTGTTTGTTTGTTTTGTTTTGTTTGTTTGTTTGTTTGTTGAACCTGTATATGGCAGCTATCATTTATTCATTTGGCGCTTTACACGGGTTGAATTATTTTTTTTTGGGTCAAGATCTCAAAACGAAAAAAAAAAATCTAGTTTTAAAGGTAACATATCAAGGAGCATTTTCGGGCTGCCGTAAAGCAATCTGGGGGAGACATGTGTTATAGTTTAACCTTTGACTGGCCTCAAACCATTGAACAGCCCTCAGAGGATGCCAGATTAGCCCACTGAAGGTGACCTTTTACAGTGTTTTTCCTTATGATTTCCTACGATTTGGGACAAGAAAATAACTTAGTTGTTGCGGTCATTGTCGCCTCAGACAGATGGTCGCCATACACAAGTCAAATATATGGGAAAAATGGATGGCCTTCTATGAAATACGGTTGTCACAGCGAGTGGTCGCTATTTGCAGATGGTCATAAAGCAGGTTCGAGTGTAGACTGAAGGGATGAAGGAAAGCCATAGGAGATACAGAAAAATGAAAAGGAAAGAGAGAAAAGTGGTGGTGGAGAAGAAGAAGGAGAAGAAAATGGCGGTGATTGGNNGGGGGGGGGGGCGCGGGGTGTCTGCTGCTCCAGTGGCTTCCGACATTGGCTCGTTTAAGCATAATATTGAGATAGAGTTAGGAGACAGAACACTCATTATACTGAAAATTCACAGAGAGAAAAAGAGAGAGAGAGAGAGAGAGAGAAAGAAAGAGAAAGAGAGAGAGAAAGAGAGAAAGAGAAAAAGAGACACAGACAGACAGACAGACAGACAGACAGACAGAGGTAGGGGAGAACAAACAGCGATAGAAGGTAGATTAAGTGTGAAAGAGTATACCCGGCAATCGCTGTCCTTCTTTCTTGAAACTCAAACCCCTCACGTCAATTGTCTCAGACGCTACATGCACAGTGGTTAGTGTGAGGAAACTGGGTATTTCAGAATGGACCAGTAAGACAGAATTAAATACGTGAGCACTATAGGCAGCCTGTGAGTAAGAAACAACGTATCCATGCCGGACTCACGGATCTGTGGTATATATTTAGCATGCAACTATCGATGGTGTGGTGTTTGAAGAGTATTTTGAAAAGATGGGAGGATTAAAGGGGAATAATTCCTGCTGATATGTTTTATCAGGTAGATTATGCAAACAAACTTCTGTAGTTAAATTAGTCCAAGAATTATGCGTCAGGTCATCTACCCAGAGAGTTTTAGAATTCCCTCCTCCGCTCGAACGTACAATCTTTTCGCTCATTCTCTTCTCCTAAATATAAGTCTTGTAAACGCTCTTTCTCTCTCTCTTTTTCACATTCTCTCTCTCTCACACAAGGACATCCACATACAAACACACATACATACACACACACACACACACATACACATAATTATTCACTCACACACACGTACACATATTCACTCACACACACACACACACACACACACACACACACACACACACACACACACACACACACACACACACACACACATTTCTATTTCCGCTACAAAAGTGAAAATTCTAAAGATAATCAATATTATTGTGCATGAAAGTTCTTCAAGTTTTGGGCATGTAGGATGGCGACCAGCAATGACTTTGTTGTATATTTCAATTGTAATATTATGTATTTACATGTATGATGTGTATTGTTATATGTGTTTGTATTATGAATGAGATGTGTAACACTGTATGACATTGTAAAACAATTTCCCTACGGGGTAAATAAAGTCGTATTTATTATTATCATTTATTTATTAACTTGCATAAATTTTATGACAGAATTGGATATAATTGTGTGAGTGTGTGTGTGTGTGTGTGTGTGTGTGTGTGTGTGTGTGTGTGTGTGTGTGTCTGTCTGTCTGTATGTATGTGTCTGTGTGTGTGTGTGTGTTTGTGTGTATTTGTGTGTGTGTGTATGTGTGTGCGTGTGTATATGTGTATGTGTGTACATGTGTGTGTGTGTGTGTGTGTGTGTGTGTGTGTGTGTGTGTGTGTGTGTGTGTGTGTGTGNTGTGTGTGTGTGTGTGTGTGTGTGTGTGTGTGTGTGTGTGTGTGTGTGTGTGTATACTTAAGCTAGCATCTTGGCTGTCTTGACAGTGTATGATTGGCCTAAATTATTTTCGGGTACTGGTCCAGACTCAACTGAATTTTATCACTTGCACTGCAAACTCTCTCCAATAACGCTATTGCAAATAGAACCCAAAGATGTTGTGCTTTGTGGATTGGTTGATAGGATTAAATACGACATTTGATTTGATTTGATTGTTATAATGTCTGCAGAAATTAGAGAAAAAATGTATAATATAAACTGTCCATGCCTGATACTTCTTATTACTGGTTACTATTTACCAAAGTATTTCATACCACGTAACATAATATGGAGCAAAGCGGCAGATTGGTTGGGCGTTGGACTCATGATCTGAAGGTTGTGAGTTCAGTTCTCAATCACGGTCATGTTGTAAGTGCCTTGGAAAAAGCATTTCATTCACATTTTCCTCAGTCCACCCGTCTGTAAAATGGATGCCTTGCCTTGCCTTGCCTTTGATCTCTGTCATTGAGTTAGTGCTCTTGGAATGACCCGTGATGCCAGTATAATGGTAGGTACAGGTATTTGGAACTTGAGTGGAGGTTGAGTAAAGTGTGTAAAATGGATATCTGTCTACTAGATACGAGACTTATAAACCGCATGATTATTATTATTATTATTAGTGGTAGTAGTTGTTGTTGTTGTAGTTGTAGTAGTAACAGTAGTAGTAGTAGTAATACTATTATTATTATCATTATTGTTATGATATGCCTTGAAGAGCCTCACTAAATTTAGCACTGACAGCATCCTGCAGGTTCCAAATGATGCACAGTACAATAAAAGGAAAAGGTAAAATTCAGTGCACTTTACTGACCAATGATTAAGTAAAATGTGTATTTTTCACTATAAATACATTGACATCAAACAGATAAATTTTCAATTCCTTTTTTTAGAGCCTCAGTTTGGTATGCACTTTTGGTTACAGAAGCCTAATCCAATTTCCCTCTTTGAGCCAATAAACTGTTTTCTCTACTGTCACTTGCAAGAAATTCCACAATTTCTAGGTCTTCTTTAATTATTTGCAGAATTCAATGAGCTTTTTAAAAATGATGTTCAAAACATAGATCTTGCAGTTCGTTTTCGAGCTGGGAACCGATACATCGAAAGGTGTAAACAAGCTAACCAGTTTCCTTAACGACAAGTGCTCCGCACAGAAGGCCACACCGAAACCGAAGCGAATGACCCAAACTTCAGGTTTAATTTATAAAATCAGGAGAGAATGTAAAATAATTCGCAGGTAGGTTCACAAATCTAGGGCCCATTCTCCACTGTCTTCCTAACGCATGTAACAGCATGTTATTTTCAGCCAATTAAAAGTCTGTAACCTGTTTGGACATCCTCTGATGTAGCTTTTTAGCAAAGAACTCAAATTTTCCGTGGCTTCAGGCCTCGCTAAAATTAAATTTTATTCTATAAATTTGTATTATGAATGAGATGTATAACATTGTATAATATTGTAAATCAATTTCCCCACGGAACGAATAAAGTCTATTTTCATATTTAATTTTTTTTTTCATGTAGCTATGGAGAATGCAAAGACGAGAGAATGTCACATTTTTTTTTTTTTTTAAATTGAGTGATGTTCGTGAATTAGGTGAAACTGAGAGGAAAAAACTTTGGAAACCAGGATGTTGGGCTTGATAGCCGATGTGCAAGGAACAGGAGTCTGCATAGTTCCTGTAGGTTACACACGCGCAAATGAGGTCAGATGGACTGGGTTGGACTGCTTGTCCTGTAGAATAAATTTTGAAATATTTTTTTCCTTGCGAGGAGCCCAGTACACAGAGCTTTTGCCTGTCCTAAGGCATTTGTTGCTTTCATGACCAGTATAGATTAAATTACAGCTGCACTATTTGGGGTCAGAGGTCAGGAAGAGATAGGGCATGCAAATAGGTAACCCTGCCTCCCTTGATGTAGTGTGAGGTCCCAACTGGGTTTTCATGGGGGTGGGTTCAAACTAGAGCCGGTGGTCCAAAAGTTTGCTTGTCAACCCCAGTTCAAACACACTCCCTTGTGTGTCTGTGATGCTCATCTGAAATATTTGTGAGTGGGAATGGCCAACGGAAATTAGGAGTGAGCTGAGAGCAGAAAGTCGTTAGTAGTAGGATATAGTAAAAATATTTGCGCGTGTCTAACCTGTATGAAGCCAGTACTGGACTATCATCATGACATCTCCTGAGAATGCTGACGACGGAGAAGAAGAAGAAGAAAAAGAAGAGGGAACGATAGAGATAGGTGATGTCACCTATTCTTCGATATTACATAAAAAGAAAAGGGAAGGACACATCAACCGTCCTTCTCCTGCTTTCAATAGTTTCGAATCTGCCACTACCATTACCTCACCAATTCCATTTCAGCACCACTATCATCGATAACAATAAGTTTATTGAGCAACAATCCGTTGTAAACGATCAAACGATCTCTCTCTCTCTCTCTCTCTCTCTCTCTCTCTCTCTCTCAACTTCACACTCACATTTATGAAGTTTCAGATTTAGAATTTTACACATTAGATCGAAATAGAGGAGTGTTACTCACCCCGCCAAAGAAAGTGTACTTGAATACATTAAATATTAGGATCACAATTAAAATATTAAAATATACACAATTCTTCGAATCAAATTCTGTGATTCGTCGCCAGGTTAAACATTTCCTGAAGTAAATGAGATCACCATCACCAGTACTATCATCATCATCATCATCATCACCACCACCTCTGCCATTTTGTGCCTGTCTAATTGTCAGGATACTTTTTAATGGTGTACAAAAACACTGTCATACTGTTCCAACTATCATCAAAGTCGATGGCTCTACTAGTACTGCTACATCCAGTGCTGGGAAAAATCAACTACTACCCTTGTCAAGAGACCACAAGTTCTCTTCCAACAACAGTAAGATAGCAGCAAATATAACGTCAGAAACAATATTGCTATGCCATAACAGTGCGGCGTTCATTCTTGAATGCATGCTTTGCTCATGTACCATTGTTTTTTACTTTAACATACATTATATTACACATTGAGATCACTGTCCACACAGCTCACATAAATAAAGAAAACGATTTATAGTTGATG
>JAWQUT010000032.1:611633-622091 GCA_033807755.1 Ellobium chinense
ACACACACACACACACACACACACACACACACACACACACAGTGGCCAATTCATTAGACACACACCAGGCATGGTGTCGTTGGACACATATTTTCAATTTTTTTCAGCCGTGCCAAAAATCATGGTATCTAAATCTTTGAAATCTGCAAAATTGGCAGACAATAGTTATATACTGCTGTGTGCGAAGTATAAGCAGAATAAAGTTTCAATCATTATCAAAATCATTGAATTATGAAATTAAGTATCCTTTTTGGGCCACGCGAAATATTTTTAAAAAGTGGTCAAATAGAAAATTTCTCTGCCCACTGACAGATTCCCAGGAGATGCCATTACTTCCAGAAGAACTCAGTATTTGTTGGAAATACGGAATTTATAAGGAATAAATTTATCACAGTAATGTCTATCTACATGGCAACTTTAAATTGAAGCGGAGTCACGAAGTCATGCAAACGAACAGACAAGACGTCATCTCATTTGCAGTGCTTTCTGATAGGCAAGCATTCCAAACATGCGTACATATGTACCATTCACCATTGGAGATTTATATCTAAGCAGTAAAACCACTTTATGGTTTCAGTTTGCTTCGCTTTTCAACTTTGCGAATGTCACATTCTGAAACCAAGTCATGTGTGAGCCTATAGGTTAATGTAGTGTGAATATGTAGAATGATAGTATAATATTTTTTTTCTTATCTTAAGACGTGTCGTGTTTCGAGATACGCCCATCTGTAATCCCATGCTGATATTTTTGGTTTGCCTGAATGGAAGTCAAAGATGAAAGAGTTAAAGTAGAGATGACTCCAGCTGATGGAAATTCGCTCAATCGCAACTTTCGTCTAATCACATTTTCTGGGAAGACAGAATTCAATACTGTATTTATGATTAAGAACAAAGGCAAAAAAAAAAAAACCCTAAAAAAAAATGCCAGAACAATAATTTATTCAGAACAAGTAGTTGCGATTAAGCGGATTCCATTATTATTTTCAACGTTCTCTCAGCTCCTTGCCCCAACACTCTGTCGCTTTCCCTTTTCTTTCTTTCTTTCTTTCTTTCTTTTCTTTCTTTCTTTCTTTCTTTCTTTTTTTCTTTCTTTCTTTCTTTCTTTCTTTCTTTTTCACGCTGTCTTTCCATCAAATTTTTTTTCTAAACCACGTCATCAGGTAAAGCCTCTAGATAATTCATTTCCTAATGATTTCAAAAAAGAGGAAACTGGAATGAAATGTTGGGCATATTGATAAACAGATAGCTGTATCTGATGCAGGTTCGCTGAACCAGGTGCTATACTTTTGTCACAGTGAAATAATTCAAAGCTTGTAGCGTACTAGGAAAACGCGCTAGGGCCATTATGTCAGGCTGTATTGATATTGTTATTAATGCTTTTTATACTTTTTTAGTTTGTGACACTGTAGCACCTAGGGATTTAGAATTTGCAATAGAAACAGTCAATATCCATTGGCTGATATATGCTAAATTTAAGATGCAGAAAATTTTTGTATTAATGAAGTTATTAAATTTCGGGATTGATTAATACTAATTTTTATGGGATTGGGAGGTGGGGAAAGGGGGAGCGGGCGTGTGACAAATCATCTAATCAACTAAGCATCATTTCCAAGACATCAGATAGTTAACAGCCGCCTAGCTGGTTCCAGAATTACTAAAAAAATAAAGGAAATTATTGAATTAATTCAATAGCTAGGAAGCAAGCAATCAGCCAATCCACCATTCAACCAAACAGCTAGCTAACTTGAAAACAAAATAAATCACACAACCAACACGCAAAACTATTAAACAAAAAGGAAGCGAAAAAGTATATCATTAATAAGATGTTTAAAATGCACCAAAACGACACACATTTGCGAAAAAATGTTTGAAATGTGCCAAGTCTATACATTTAGCAATTGGTAAATCAGAAATGACGTATGAGGGAAATGCTGTGGCCGACACACTCTTCTTTAAAAAAGTAACTAGTTGTATAAAAATGAAATAATCTAACAACATGACACTCTGAACAAAGAAAAAATTATTCACTACACAACACAAGCAAATGCTATCAAAAACACTTGACACTTGACACCTGACAGACCGTTGACATAGTATATAAAAATATGAAATTAAATAGACAACCAATCAGTGCATGAAGAAGAGCAAGCACAAGCCTACATTACAAGACTGTGCGAGGAAGATTGAAGGGAGAAATATATGACATTTTGACTGCAAAACAAAACAAAAAATAAAACCCAGTCAGCTGCCATTTATTTAAATAAATTATTATAAATTATCTACATGATAATCCATTAACACAAAAATATTAACTCCTTCAGCCAAGTTCAGAGGTAAAGGAAGGAGTAGAAAGCGACATTTTTGGTAATCTCATGCAGTTCTCCTGCTGTAACGTTACAGGGGCGTATCAAGAATGCTAGCTTCTAATCCATGTTGCCCTATCTATCTGTAATCTCAGAGCTTGAACACTGTTACGTGCATCCAGTAAATCATGCAAGTGTTTCAATGCCGGGTCGAAAATTTGAAAATTCTTTCAAAATTTCGGCCCGGCTTTGAAGCTCTTGCGGTTAATATGGCATTAGAACCTTGCAGACATTTAAAAAAAAAATAAATCATGAGGCAGTAGGACATTGGAGCGTGCCAGAAAATTTAGAAAATCTTATGGCTAATACGGGTTCTGTGCTTGGCAGTAGTTTTAAAATTCTTGTAGTTTTTGCCTAACAGAAATTTTGAAGATTCAGGGATTGAAATGGCATAAGTGCCTGGCAGACATTTTACACTTTTTGCTGCCAAAAAGGTTACGATGTATGGCAGGAATCTTCAAAATTCCTTGGCTAAAATAGACTTCGTAGCTTGTCAGAATGTTATAAATATCTAGGACTGAAAACGCTTCAAGGTTTTGCAGAAATTTTAAGAATTTTTTGGCTAAAGGGGTATGGGTCTTGTACAATTAATTTGAGAAATTACTGTCCTTAAAGGTTCGTTGGAGTGCAGCAGAAAAGCTGAGGCTAGGCCAGCAGAGGAACTTCACTCAGTAAGGGACTGACTGCATTAATAACTGACATGTATTCATATATTATTGTAAGTCAAGTAGTGAGAACAAAGCTCATGTAATATATTCAAACTAAACAATGAGGTATATTATTTTGACACTGCAGGAAAATGGCTGACACATCTCTGATTTTTTAGTGTATCAGGCACACAATTTCCAAGGGACAACCAAAACACAAAAACAGATCTTAAAAAGGGTCTGGGTCTGATTAAGATGCTATTTTTGTGATCGAGATTACGACTTCATCAGAGCTCAAGTCGTATCGCTAGTCTTTGTTAATAGGTCTATCATAAAGCTGTTGCTATGTAGAACTCACCAACATAATATTAATTGCGACCTCAGGACACTGATGTTTTGTCTAGTTACAAGGTATTCAATTAGTGCCCTATCGTTTAGCCCGGCTTACAACGTCTGGATGGATTGAGAGGTCTTTGCCAAAAGTCCATTATAGACATAATATTTTTCTGATGTTTGTTCGCTGACCCTCTTTTGTAGATGTTTATGTTAAGATCCCCCTTTCTCTTTAAGATGGTATTTTAAAGGAGATTCAATATTTGGTGTGGTTACTGATGAACAAAGAGCCATTCGATTCTGGATGTTGCCCCATAGACGCTAGGCTGCACTTCTGTAGAAAAAAATAAAATAATCATCATTTCGTCGTCGGTCTGTTGTTGTTGTTGTTGTTGGTGGTGGTGGTGGTGGTGTTGATGCTGCTGTTGCTGTTGCTGCTGCTGCATCTGCTGCTGCTGTTGTTGATGTTGTTGTTATTGTTGTTGTTGTTGTTGTTGTTGTTGTTGTTGTTGTTGTTGTTGTTGTTGTCATCGTTATTGCTTTCCTCCTCTTCTTTCTCTTCGTCTTCTTCTTCATTTTGTTCTTATTTTTCTCCTCCTTCTTCTTCCCATTATTATTGTTATTATTATTAATTATCAATATGATTAAACTTCTGTTGTTGTTTACTTTCCTGTTGCTCAACAGAGCTAAAGTGAGTACTGTTCTTTACTCAGGTATATTGCGAGCTGTTTTCTAGAGCTGTTTCTGTCGTTTTTAGATTTATTCTCTACATGGCTTTATCTTCATAATTTATTCTGGATGTGAGACTTGAGCCATTCCTTGGTGTTGCAACTTTATTAGTAATGCTTTCACTATTGTTGTTGTTGTTGTTGCTGCTGCTGCTGTTGTTGTTGTTGTCGTTGTTGTTGTTGTTGTTGTTGTTGTTGTCGTTGTTGTTGTTGTTGATGATGATGATGATCATGATGATGTTATCTTATTGTTAGTGTTGTTGTTGTTGTTGTTGTTGCTGCTGATGCTCTGCCGTCGTTTATATTATTGCCGCCAATGTTGTTGTTGTTTAACTAGTTTGGAAGCTAATCCTTTAGCTGATTATTGTTATCATTGTTATTACTACACGCTTCTTCTTCTTCTTCTTCTTCTTCTTCTTCCTCTTCTTCTGCTTCTTTTTCTTCTTCCTCTGGTATGATTATTATTATTACATATATTTTTAATTAATTATTTTATAATCGTTATCTTCAATAGTAAGTAATATTGAATTTCTGCGTGAGACGTTCTTATTATTCCCGTGTTTTGTTGCTGCACTATTCTATTGTCAGATGTGTTGTGTATCGTCTTTAACACCTGTTTCTGCTGCTTAAAAATTATATTTTCTACAAACCTATGCGATTATTCTGGATGTGCATTTTAAGTATTTTTTTAACGTAGTGCTTTAACTGTTGTTGTCATTTCTGCTGGTGTGCTATTGTCGCTGTTGTTGTGTGGATGTTGTTGTTGCCGTTTTTTGACTCATTTTGAAATATAGTAGTTCCGTTTTTGTCGTTGTCGCCGCTGTTGTTGATGTCGTCGTCGTTTTCATTGTTGTCACTGTTATTATTGTTGTTATTGTTGTTGTTGTTGTTGTTAATACTAATGATGATATTTATGACGTTGTTGTTATTGTGTACTCATTTTTTTTTAATTGTGTATTTGTTTCTGGTGCTGCTGCGGCTGCTGCTGCTGCTGCTTTTGCCGTTGGTGTTATAGCTTGTTCTTGTTCTAATTGCTGATTTTGCTGTCGTCGTTGTTCACAAATTTGTAGCACCGCGTCTTCGCTGTTGCTATTGTCACTGTTGTTGACGACTTCGTCTTCGTCACTGTTGTTGTTGTTGTTGTTGTTGTTGTTGTTGTTGTTGTTGTTGTTGTTGTTGGTGGTGGTGGTGGTGGTGGTGGTGGTATTGCTGTTGTTGATATTGTTGCTGCCATGGCTATTACCCGAATTCTCTTGGCCAGATAGTCCTGGGCTTTCTCCACGTTTTTCTCCAGCCCCATCCAGATGGCCATCATTCCCTCCTGAATCACGTGACTGTAACAGAAACTCATTGGGATCGGCTTTTTAATGGGACAATTGTTCAGCTCGTTCAGGATGTCCACGGAGCGATCCAAGTTGTCAGATCTCGCTAGGAGGATCTGAGGAGTGTTGGAATGAAACAGATGTTATCCAACGTCTCCCCGTCCTTCGGTCCATCCGAAATAACGTCCGTCCCTCCGTCCATCCATCCATTTATCCATCCATCCATCCATCCATCCATCCATCCATCCATCCATCCATCCATCCATCAGACCTGACCGATCATATTCCTCAGTCACCCTTTCTTAGCCCGTCCACCAACCGGCCAACTGGCCATCCAGCCCACCAACCACTCACTGCACTCAATCACCCAACTATTTGGAGAAGCAGGGTCTTCAAAGCTAGACAACCAAGGATCACGAAGACAACAACATGCATCGTATCGGCAACTAAATCATTGTTATCACAGCATCACTGCAACTTCGACCACTGCCACTGTCCCCATCACCACCACCACAACCATCACCACCACCATCACCAGCTCAACTACCACTGTTCCCACCACCGCCGAAGGCATGTCTACAACACAACATACTAAAAACAACTTGTCTGAACCTACCCCGCCCACGGCTGGAGGCAAGCACTGGTTGAAAATTTTGATAGTTGGCTGAATCACATCCTTGGTAGTGTAGGCTTTATTATAACCTTTTCCAGGGGCGGCGGCTGTTACGCGGATGATCAAACCCTACAGTGCTCCGAGAAAACAATGGAGAGAGGGAAGGAGGGAGGGAGGGTAGGAATTAAAAAAAAGACAAAACCTCTCATAAATTGATACCACTTCATTTTCCTGACCTTCTAACTCTAAATTATGCGACAAAAATACCTCAGGTTTCTTCTCCTTTTGCTCCTTCTTCTTCCCCTTTTTTTCTTGTTTTTCTTGGGTGTTTTTTCCTTTTCTATCCCCTTCTGTTATTCTTCATTTCCTTCTCTATCGTCTTTGATTAATAGGTAGACACAAGGATACTTATTAATGAATAATGATGGTAATGGCAAATGTAACTACCACTGAGGCTGTAAGATCGACCATCATGGGTATGGGTAGTCAATAGACCATTTCGGATAAAGGGCTGAAAGATCACGAGACTTCCAACATTTCAGCCATCTTGGCGACCTATCGCTAAGCCGGTGCCAGTTCTGCTGTCTAATGACAAAAAGGCACATACACAATACAATTTCTATTGCATATGTGCCTTTTTTGTCAAACGATGGCAAAATTGTTCTATCACGTCATGTAACTATTTCGCCATAACGACGGCGACACTAAAGCTGCCTAAACTTCATTGTCCCCTAAGAAAGCAGAGTCCTTATCAACCTTGGCAGTGACCTACTTCCAGATACACATGATGCACTGAGAGAGCCTTCACCAGCGAGGCCAGGATCTCCGCCAGGGCGCCTTGGGCCAGTTCTATGTTGTAATCCCCGGCAGGCAGCAGTTCTGTTGACACTATGGGAACTAGACCAGCCTTCTGAGCCTTACTGGCGAACCTGCCGAGGGTGTTACTGTTTTCAAAAAGGGCCTGCAAGGAAGAAGAAGGAAAAGAGGTTGACATAGGAGATCAGATCCGTTTAGACGACCACATAATGGACTTGATAGTTCATCCATTGATTTAGTCAAAAAGACACTTCCATTGATCGCGAATACCATGTGGTCGTCAACGCCATTATTGCAGTCAGCTTAATTACAATTTCCGTTATCGTTATCAACAAAAATACTGTATTTGTTTTCCTCCTTGTGAATGGTGTTTTATCTTGTGCCAGTGAAACTTTTCCTTTTGGCTCATGGCCTAATATGTTCCTGAATACGAATCTGAAACTATGATAAAAAAGATCACTCTAAAATCGCCACTCCTTTAAATCACAAAATTTTTCATGCTCTCCTGAAGGTGCGATTATATGGATCGATTGTACATACGTGAAGCAGCCAGCAAAATATGTTTCATATTGGAGTACCCGATCTCACAGAAAAAAATAAATTCAAGAGAAGATATTAATATACATGTACTTTCTGAAACACATATTACAGTTCAGTCATTGTATCAATATTATTTTCATACTAAATGACATGCTTGCCATATAAAGTTTGTTTTAATCTAGTGAATATAATTAATATGCTTGTGTGTTTGAGTGCCTGTCAGTAAAGCTCCTAGAGTATACATATATTTTGGATAAAAGATTTTTATTATTGCTATTCTTTTGTCAACCCCGTCCTCTTCAGCAGGCATCGATCTGTTCTGATACAAGACTGATTTTGCACGACTCCATCCCATAATCTTATCTGCTTTACCTGCTGCGAAGGTGTACACCACGTGACTCTGTAGACACATCTCCACAGTGCAAAGGTGGCTCCAAGCTCCCTGTATCGCTTGCAGTTCTCGTCCAGCGTATCCAGACCGCTGGTAGTGTACTCTTCATAGGTTCCAGGAAGATCGAGCACACCCGTGTCCGCCTAGGAACGGATAATTGGAGCGTTATGGTCGTGGGGAAAGCACATCGTCATAAGATACTATCAGAGTAAAGTTTAACTACTGAGCTCTTATAGCTTGGTCAAGATGCAACTGTGAGTCGATTCAGTCTAATGAGGTTAAATCGTCAACCCATTAATTTGAAATACAGTATTATCAAATCCCCGCTAAAATTCAGTATGTATTCCAGTAGGTTATTTGCTACCTCGCCAGCCTCATACCCCAGATTACAGCTTTTATCCGATAGATTCCAGCATTTGCGACGATGGTTGGCGTCTTTGTATAGACTAGTGCGTTTTGAAGCGGTAGTGTGTGGTATACTCTTGTGCCTTCTTCTGTGGACGATGGTTCGTGAGCAGACAACACTCCATGCAGGGATTCATAGGCATTTAATGGACTTCTATAGCATTTTTTTTCATTGTGAAGTCTAGCACTCCGAGACATAGTGGTGACACGTCTAATAATAAGCATTAATAAATGTCAACCAACGTTTTCCAATATTTGAAATCGCATTATCTATAAACCTCAAGAAGAAATTTGGTGAAGAACCTCTCATTTTTATCCATATCAACGGTCGATTTTAGGCTTACGATCTATCAACAAAATATACTAAATCCAAAAGACCGTCTAGACGATAATTTCATTTGTTAAGTCGATAGTGACATTGAAAGATAACATGATTTTAACAAAATTTTTGTAATGAAAGACCTGTAAATGAGCCTGAGGCACAAAAGAACTTTTTTTTTCTAATTTAAGCGAAATCACACCACACAATAAAAAAGGTAGATCTATGTCAGATGTAGTGTGTACAACGTTATCTCAATCAGCAATGAACATAGAAAATGTTTTGATTAATCTGTTTTAACCCTTCGCCACGTATTACGCACATGCATGAACATCCTTACATTTTGTTACAAACAAAAACGAACCGGAAGTCCCGTAATTAGCATTCCTGTTTCGTATCCTACCTATTCGTTCGTCATAGTAATTATTTCCTTTCTAATCAACTATTACTACATACAGCTAATGATCTCAAGATGATTTGGGGACACCAGTAGCTGGAAGACACGAAGTACAGAGAGGGTTAACAGTGCAGCAGAATGATAAGGCTACATGGTTACACACGCGAATTACGTTTGAAATCACCTGAGTTGGACTTAGTGGTCAGGGTGATATATTTATCATAAAATCATTTTTTTTTCTTCTCCCTAGCTGTGGCCTGTTCTAATGCATTTGTCATTTCACTAGCACAGTAGGTTAAATTAAAGCAACTCTATTTAGAGTCAGAGGTTTGATAAAGTAGCGGCTGCCAATGAGTTAACCCCCTGTTCCCTTGATAAGAGAAGCCTAAGGCCTCAACTGGCTTTTCATAGGGGTGGGTCAAAGGGAGAGGCACAACAAAAACTTTACTTGTCATGGACTTTTAAAAGTTATCATAGGCTATTAAAAGTTATATAATTTTTTTTTTTAAACCAAATACTTATCTCCATTACTGGTGAGCGGGAATAGCCAAAGAACATTAGGACTGGAGTGACGGCAGTCGACATTACATCGTGATATATAGCAAAAAGATTTTTGGGCGTGTGTAACCACATTATATTGCGCTAGACTTATGTACCCTGTTGTCTCGTAATGCCAACAAGGAGAGATCGTCCTGGTGTCCAGACTCACCCGGATGCCTAGTTTGATGCCAGCTTCCTTGAGTAAAAAGGTGATCTTTTTGCCGTGGTAGTACTTCTGAGTGACCACCTCCTCCTTCATGAGAACGCCGCTGAGGTGGTGCATAAGTCCACAGGTACCTCGGCCTAGCAATACCTCGTGGTATTGCCCTCTTGGACGAGATCACAGGAAAGGGTAGAATAGAAAGGTAAAGGTAACTTAAAGTTTGTTCATGAAAGAGATTTTTTTCATGTGTAACAGCAAGATAGACAGACGGAAGGGCGGACGGGCGGATGGACGGACAGGCGGGAAGGAGGGACGAAGGGTGGGACGGGCAGACAGACAGACTGGCTGGCTGGCTGTCCGATTGATTGATTGATTGATTGATTGATTGATTGATTGATTGATTGATTGATTGATTGCGGGACAGGCAGGAAGCCGACAGGCTGATTGGCTAGCTTGCTGACTGGCTGGCCGGATGGATGGATGGATGGATGGATGGATGGATGGATGGATGGATGGATGGATGGATGGATGGATGGATGGATGGATGGATGGATGGATGGATGGATGGATAGACGGATGGATCACACACACACATATATATCATGCGTATTATGAAAATAAAGAAATAATCAGCAATACAGGAGCAACGCCATGAGAGAATAGAGAGTATCAACGGAAGAAGCTGCAGCAAGGGAGGGCAGAGGAAGACAGCAAAAAAGGGCAAGAAGCGAGATCAGGTTACTGGAACCTATTGTTTTGTCTTCATTTGGCCCTTTTAACATTTTGTGTTATTCTATAAATACAACTGTGAATTCAGGAAATTGCTTTCATGGAAGTTATAGTACTTCTTTTGCCCGATCTTTTAAGGGGAAGAAAAAAGGG